>CM076581.1:377884346-377997354 GCA_034641835.2 Pinus albicaulis
TTCATGTTGGCAATATGATGCGGAGTGTTGTCCTTGATGGCAACCCACTGAATGAAGATGAAGACATGAGATTGTTGGCATGTGTTGTCCTTGATGGAAATACACCTGATGAAGTTATTCTTGACCTGATGGACTTGGTAAATGATGTAAATCTGATGTGAAATGATATGATATTGAGTGTTGTCCTTAAATGGCAACCCACTTGATGAAGATGATGGCAACTTACTTGATGAAGTTTGTGCTTGATAGAATATGTTCTTGATGAACCCGTTTAAAAGATGACAATACATATCTACAAAGAGAGAACAGAAGGCAATGAAGAAAGGATTTCAGAATGTACTCAGAGAATGATGAAAAAGAGCATGTCTCTTGGTATACGCGGATTGGCCTAGGGGAAGTCGCGTATGCATGCGGAAAGGAACGTTACAAGTCGCGTATGGGCTAAAGCGCTCAAAAAGTGCAAATCCAAGGGTAACCACCATGGTATTGACCCATAGTATTGGGTAATGATCCGCCTAATTGACCCCGTCCAGGTAGTTTTGGGCTTATGGTATTGTTTTGGTCCATGGTATTGAAAAAGGGGCTCATGGTATTGAAAAAGGGTAAACCTATATAAGGAGAAGAATTTCATTGTGCAAATCATGAGTGTGGGTGCAAGATGTCTGAGCTTGAATGAATACTTCTCTCTGAAGGATATCTGAATGGAAAGGGTTACAGTTAAATGATAGATCTGAATGTATGATGCACCAATGATGAAGAAGGGGATCTAGATCTGAAATGTACTTATATTGGCTAGATCTGTTTATGAAATGATTAGATCTATGATGAGGCGAACATCTGTCTGAGGTAAAGGGTAAAATCTGAAGTGATGTATCTGTTGTGAAGAATTGCAATGACATAAAAGTCTGAAGATCCATACGCTAGTTTGCCGAAGAGAAAGCGCGTATATACGCGGCTTCGCTGAAGAAAAAGCGCATATGCGCAATAAAATTAGCTCTGTAATATGTACAGAAGTATACACTGGTTTAGGTGAACAGAAGCGCATATATACGCGACATCAGAGAAAGGAAAGCGCGTATGCAAACTAGGGTTTGTTGAAGTCTGTGGTAAGAAATTTCTGATCTGTTCTGCTGGTTTACTGATATCTGTCAGTGAGTTATATGTGGTATCCGTTGATGTATGATCGTGTTTAAAAGTATGGAGTGGGTCCGCATGAAAATATGATGAAACGTGGCATGCAAGTGGTGTCCTAAAGGATGCTTTGGATTTATGAAAATTGATGAAACGTGGTCCATAGAGGTGTTGAGGGTTGTAGCCTTCGCCGTGGGTTGTAGCTCTGCACAGGAGAGGGTAAACGAGATCAAGGGTCGTAGCTCCCTTCCGTAGAGAGGCCGGTAAACGAGTCGTGGGGTTGGAGCTCCCTTCCAGGAGAGGCCGGTAAACAAGCAGGTGGGTGCTTGCGTGCTGGTAGGAGTCTGCACCAGCACATATGTTGTAAGATGTTTTCTCTATAATAAAATATTGAAGGCTGAGCAACTGCAGCGGTGGTTTTCTCCCGACTTGGGTTTCCACCTAAAATCCTGGTGTTCATGTGTGATGCTTATGTGTGATGGTTTATTCTGTTCTTACAGCACATGTTTATTGTTTATAGAGCATCTAATGAATGAATGATGGAATGATATAAGTGAAGAATTAATGGCATAATTAGATCTCTGTGTATACGCAAGTTTTGTGAAGGATATCCGCGTGTATACGCTAGTTGGCTTCAGCAAAGTAGCGTATGGGTTTTAGAGCATGAAAAAGTAAAAAGTTTTAGTTTTCCTTAAATAATGATTCACCCCCCCCTCTCAGTATTTTTCCCAACAATTCAAGAATTTTTTGGAGAGAAATTAGAAGGATGAATGATGAGGCCAACAGTTCCATGAGAGAAAATGCTTAAAAGGAATGGGAATGATCTATTAACTTCCATGAGAGAAAATGCTTAAAAGCGATGGGCATGACCTATTAACTAGGATACAACACAAGATGATCCATATTTCCTATTAGTTAATACAACACAAGATGATCCATATTTCCTATTAGTTAATACAACAAAATATGATCCATATTTCCTATCCCGGAGCGACATGAGAAACTTTCAATTTAGCGTCTGTTTATTTAGGGATTTACTTAGTCTAGTGAAATAAATATTTTTTAATATTATAATTTTATCCATATGAGTCAAAGTAGTACCTATGTATGTGATTAATATCTTATCAGAATTCATATATGTCACAAGAATTTCACTGTGGGATATTGTACCACATTACAAAAATAAGCATATATAGGAAACAAAAATATAGATATAAGTTCCTTATAACTAATTAACAAGATAAAAAATTTAAGCATTACGTGTAACATTGAGCATCCTCTTATCATAATTCCACGTGTAGATTCATGGAAGATTTTTTATAGATGTGAATAATATATTTCCTGAAATCCATCATGTATCAATTTTGGAATCGTCTTTGAAGCTCCAAAGACTTGCCAACCGTTTTAAATCTTATCACATAGGTGATGAAATGGATCATATATGACAAAGTTGTTGTAACATTTTTCCATTAGGGTCCATAATAGATAAAATACACAATTAGTGTTATGCATACATAACTATATAGTGACTGCAAAATATCTCTGCAAGTTATAAAAAAAATCTAGTTACTACCTTGAGTTGATCATCCATTCTAATTCTATGAAATTGGACAACTACTTAGCGGAGGTGAGCATGCAGGTTGTTGAAATCCCGTCTATGCACACTTCATGGTATTAGATAAAAAAAATTATAATATATTACGAAGAAGAAATTGGAATGTACTAAAGGAAAAAAGGAAAATCCAACAAAACTATAAAGAGTGCCTGCAAACGAGATTTTTAAACAGAAAACAGGAAATATAATTACTAGTTTGAGTTAAAAATCCATCATGATTCCATGAATTTGGAGAAAAATCTTGTTAGAGAGAAAGAATCAATAATTCCCCACATCAAAATGTTGCCTACTTTGTCAATTATTAATAGCAAAGGTGTTACATTTATACTTGGACGATTTAGTTGGTTTCATAACTAAAAAGAAACTAATCTTTAACTATATGAAACTAATATATAACTATATGCAACTAATTACAACTAACCGTGAAGGATTAAAACATTTACCCACTTAATTCAAAGGGTCAATGACATACCAAGTAAAGATCTAAATTTTTCAAAATTTTCACACCCTAATGCTTTGGTAAAGATATCAACAATTTGTTCTGAAGTTGGAGAATGAATAGATGAATTGTTTTAGCCTCTACATAATGTCTAATTAGAGGATACTTGGTGTTGATATGTTTGGTTCCATCATGAAACTTTGGATTCCTGCCCAAGTGAATTGCAAAAGATTTTTTGATAAATAGAGGAGTTGAATACTTTTGTTTCTCTTGCAACTCTTTGAGTATTTTTTGAAGCCAAATGATTTCCTTAGTGGCTTGATCTGCTGCAACATATTCGGCTTCGGTGGTAAAACCAATAGGAACAGATTTCTTGTGCGATCTCTAACTGATGGCTGCTGATCCAAGATTCATTGAATATCCAGAAATTGAGACTCCATTTTCTTTATCTCCATCAAAATTTAAATCTGAATAACGAGCAAGATGGAAGTCTAAAACTTTGGAATATTTGATGCCGTCAGTCTGAGTTCCTTTTAAATATTTCAAAATTCTTTTTCGTGCTACCCAATACCCCTCACAAGGATGAACCATAAACTTGGAAAGTATTTCGATAGAAAAGGTTATATCATGATGAGTAATAAACAAATAAATCAAACTTCCATCAAGTTGCATGTACTTTGTTGGATCTTCAAACATCTTTCCTTCTTCGGAAGTAAGTTTCAAATTTTTCTCCCTTGGAGTAGCAACGGGATTACATTTCATCATAACATATTTGTTGAATAATTTATCAACATATTTTTTCCGAGAGATGAAAATATGTTACGGTTTTTTATCAACTTCATTTCCAAGATAATAATGAAGTAAACCTAAATCTGTCATATCAATTTTTTTTTTCAAATCCTTCTTTATAGATGATATGTATTCATCATTGTTTTCTGTGATCATCAAATCATCAACATATACAACTAGATACACAACTGACACTCCAACATTCTTAACAAAAAGAGTTGCATCATCTAGGTCAAAATGTTTATAGTTTAATTTAAGAAGGTGTTCAGTTAGCTTCTCATACCATGCTCGTGGTGCTTGTTTCAAGCCATACAAAGAATTCATTAGTTTTCAAACCTTTTGTTCTTTCCCTTTAATAAAAAAACCTTATGGATGAAACATGTAAGCATGTTCTTTGAAATCTCCATTTCAAAAGGATGTTTTTACATCCTTATGATGAATTTTCCATTATTTCTGAGCTGTAATAGAAAAAAAGATCTAATAGTGCCCCATTTAGTTGTAGGAGAAAAATCATTTGTATAGTTGATACCCTCTTTCTGTGCATATCCTTTGCTACAAGCCTTGATTTGTGTTTTTCTAACGAAACATTAGCTTTATACTTAGTTTTATAAATCCATTTGCAACCAATAGGTTTGATGCTAGCAGGAGGATCCATGAGCCTCCATGTACCATTTTTTATGAGAGCATCAAATTTATTTTTCATTGCATCTTTCCACTGTTCATAACTAGCAGCTTCTTCAAAGAAATTAGGTTCACAATCCACACAAAAATTAAATTCACAATGAGAATAGTTACCCAAGGAACTTGCAGCCTTAAACTCATCATATTTCTTTGGAAATGTTCAAATATGAGTTGAACTTCGCAGAGGTTGTGTAGGAAGTTGTTGAGGACGTTGCTCATATTCTTCATCTAGCTCAGTTCTTTCCATTTCTGTTATTGTTTATGTAGAAACACTTGCATCAACTAATTCATCATCAGCAATGATGCAATTATCATCGTCAACCACAACCAATTTCTCATCATTTAGAGAAGGAAACTCCAAAGTATGATGCATTATAGTTATCCCCCCTTCAATATGGGGAAGTATATTATTTGATCCATAATAAAACTTTTGAGGCACAAATTTTTCTATTTGATTAAGTTTTCTATCAACAGTGAGGGAATCTTTATCAGTTTCAAGAAAAAATACATCTCTTGAGAAAATAATTTTTTTTTTCTCTTCATCATACAATTAGTATGCCTTAGAAGTCTTGGAATACCCTAAAAATATATATTTTCTGCTTCGTTCACTCAGCTTATTTCTTTTATGTTTAGGAATCAAAGCATAACATTGAGAACCGAAAATTTGGAAATGTTTAACAGCAGGAAGATGACTATACCACATTTCATATGGAGTTTTGTTGTTAATGACAGAGGAAGGGCACTGATTTATAATGTATATCGCACAGATCATGTCTTCTCCCCAAAACATTAATTTCACATTCTTGAAAAACATCATTGACCTTACCATATTAAGCAATGTTTGGTTCATTCTTTCAGCAAGATTTTTTTATTGTGGATTATATGGTATTGTGGTCTGGCGTTTGATGCCATTATCTTGAAAATATCT
Organism: Pinus albicaulis; assembly: GCA_034641835.2. NCBI lineage: Eukaryota > Viridiplantae > Streptophyta > Pinopsida > Pinales > Pinaceae > Pinus > Pinus albicaulis. The sequence continues at coordinate 377,889,930 of CM076581.1, forward strand.
TTCAAAAGTATGTGAAGTATATTATCCTCCATTATCATTCCTTATAGTACCAATTGTAAGTTGTGCTTCATTTGTTATCAAGGGATGAAATTTCTTAAACATATCAAAAACTTTTGATTTTTCATTAAGCAGATAAACCCAAGACATCCTCAAATAATCATCAATAAAAGTGAGTATGTATTTATTTCCATTCACAGTTGATATAGGCATTGGACCACATAATTGAGAGTGTATAAGCCTTAATTTTCTTGTAGCTCTAGAGTTAGAATTCTAAAAAGATTTTTTTTGATGCTTGCCCAATATACAAGCATTACATGGGGTTAATTTTTTGGGAATTGTTGGAAGTACCCTTAATCCCCTTTTGTTTCATAATTTGAATACTTTCATAATTGACATGACCGAAGCGTGCATGCCATAATAAAGAAGAGGACAGGGTATCACTTTGTTGAACCAAATAAGTTGTCTTTAATGAAACAGACGTCATACCATGCAACTTTAGTAATTTATCTTCTTCCACACCAATCATTACAATTTTATTGTGAGATACTCTTATAATTTCTACTTTACCATCAAATATGTGAATGGAATGTCCTTGTTGTCTTATTTGTATAAGAGATAAAAAACAATTTCGGAACTGCAGAATGTAAAGAACATCATTCAAAATATAATTTGAAAGTCTAGGAATTTTTAATTGAATTGAACCAATCCCCAATGGTTTGATTTGGGACTTATAAGAAAAATACACTACTCCGTCAATATTATCACTGATTTGATCAAATAAATCTCTTCGAAAGGTTATATGACATGTGGCACTTGTGCCTAGAACCCAACTGTGATACCATGAAGAAAAAAAAGTGCTAAAACATCTTCTATGTGGAAATTACAATGAGCGACAACATCATGTGAATTCTCATAAGACTGTCCTCTTTCTGGAATTATATGATCTTTCTTTTCAAGAAATTCTTCTCTTTTTTCATTAATTTTCTCCCAGGGAATTCTAAAATTTGCAGTAGTATGTCCAAGTTTTCCACATCTAAAGCATTTTACAACTGATTTATCAAAAAAAATTCTTTGTTTTTCATTCTGTTGTCTATCTCCCTGAATATTTCTACCCCCCGCTGAAACTATAATTCTTCCTACCTCGACCTCTATTAGCCTTATTATTTTTTAAATATTCCTCTTGAGGTTTTTGGTATTTTTGTGCAAGACATAGGGTTTCAGTATTAGAACTATGTGATTCTTATTTCTTGCAAAAATCCTTCTCTCTTTCTGCAATTTTCCCTACTGATTTTTCAAAATATATATCTTTTAATTGCCCACTAGCTTGGAGAGATTCCAACTATTTTGAATAACTAGGGTCAAGATATTTTATAAAGGTTGTAAGTGACAAGTCAACTTTAACTCCAATACACTCAATTTCATGATTGGTGGCTTTAATTTCAGAGGAAATTTTTAGAAGATCGTTATCGCGCATTTCCAGATTAAATAAATTCAACAATAACTCAATTACCTTCAATTCAAAATGTGAATCATAAACCTCTTTTAGTTTTTTCATGACATCATAAGTTGTTTTAATTTAAGTAATGTATATACTTACCTCTTCTAAGACTGAATTGGATATTAAGGTAAAGGCATTCTTATACTTACTTTGCCATATTGCAAAATGTTTCTGCTCACCAGTCTTCTTTGGTGCATTCTCTCCTTCTCCTTCACAAACTCCAACCCATAAATCATTAAAAATGAGATTATTTTTAATATTTACAAACCATTCCTGGTAATTTTATTTTCCTTTCAAAACAAACTTGATTAAATATACCAAGGAATTCATCTCAAAAATCCGATTTGATCTTAAAAAATTCCAATTCAACCACAAAAAATAATCTGCAATTACTAGCATAGATTTAAAAAAAATAAAAAGTCACTAACACATTCACTGCTTCTGTTTTTAACCACAAGTCGGCACACACATCTCGAAAAAAAACTTTGTTTCTAACTTGCAGAGGTTTTTATTTGATAAAAAAAAAACTTTGTTTCAACCACAGATTTCTAAAAAAAATATTGATTTTTTTCTTCTTAACTTACTGATTGAAAAGCCAACGGTGCAACAGATTTTTCTTTACTAAAAAAAACTCTGTTTCAACCACATATTTGTTAAAAAAAATGTAGTTTTTTTTAAAACTTACTAATTCAAAACCAATGTTGCCAATTACTCCACACTGGGTTCGATGCTATGCTACAACATTAAAAAAAAACTGGCACGTGACGCAAAGTAGTGATCTGTTGAAAAATAGTGATGCTTTCGTTGTCACAATAAATACATCAGCAAGACTCTCACGACCTCTCGAAAGAAATATGCTGTAAAAATAGACTTGAGAACGGATATGATTCCTCTGTTAGCCTCCAATCTCAAATGCTACAAAGGGTGTTGCTGCCACAATTCGTGCAGGGGTGTGGATAGAAGTTTTGGAGAATTCTTTGTAGCCACATGGAGTAAGGATCTACCATAGCACCTCCTAGCCTTGATTTGATACCACTGTCAGAGAGAAAGACTAGAGAATTCCACACATCAGAATGTTGCATACTTTGTCAATTATTAATAACAAAGGTGTTACATTTATACTTGGAGAATTAGTTGGTTTTCATAATTTAAAAGAAGCTAATCTTTAGTTATATGAAACTAATCTATAACTATATGCAACTAATTACAACTAACCCCAAAGGATTACAACAATTCTTAAGGAATGTGAGTATAAAATATCCTGAAATTCTCTTTTGCATCTCTATTGTTAGTCTTATTTGAGGCACCAAGAGCCCCAAAAACTTGCCAAAACTTTAGTGTTTCATCTGTTGCAGTTCATTCAAGTTCTATGGAAAATTTTAAGGATGTTAAATAGTTTTGAAGTTTATCTCACTAGTCCCTAATATGAAAACTATAAAAATATCTCACTACTCCATAATATGCATACTATAAAAAAATTATTAATGTATCTGTAAAATTATTCAAATTCATAATTATTTTTTGTATACTCTATACATACAGTTGGTGAATTTTATATTGTAAAATATGGAGAAATCATTTGTATAAAAAATCGAAATCAACTATTTTTTTGGAAAAATCATTGAAAATTAGCCCACCTACTAATATTAGCCCCTAAAATTGTTCATAGATGCAATTGTTTACCCGTTAGATGTTAAGTCCCTATATTAATAGTGTAGTCCCTTATTATGTTAGTGTAGCCCCCCTTATTTTTATTTTTGTACCCCTGTAACCCCCATATTGTTATTATTTTGCCCTTACATTATTATTGTTAGGTCAGCTAGGATTACATTGTGGCCCCAATAGGATTACATTGTAGCCCCATGGAATCCTATATATAAAAAGGAGGTTTTGTCATTTGTATCATCCAAGAATTGTTCACTCATGTAATGTATTGGAGGTTTCCCCCTCAAAGTGGCTTATTTCTAAGGCATTGATATCTCTTTTCTTCTATTTCTGTAGCTGGTTTCACAACATTTGGTATCAAAGCTTTAAATTCTAGGGTTTTGCTGCTCCAAATAGGTCATCGTGGAATTTTCGCTATAACGTTTTTCGTATGAAGGTTCAGAAGCTGAAATTTTTAGAGTATGAAGCAGAAATCTGGAGGAAAATCGTCATAAACTTTGAGAGCTTGGTTCGCAATAATTTCAGAGATATGATCTGTGGAAGTTAGGTCTTTTGTAGGCTCCTCAATTTAACCTAAACAGGTCATCACATAATTTTCTCTATAGCTATTGTTCTACGAAGGCTCAAAATCTGAAATTTTTAGAGCGCGAAGCCAAAATCCTGAGGAACATCGTCATAAAATTTCAGATCTTGGTTCGCAATATTTTTGGAGATATGGTCGGTGGAAGTTAGGCCTTGTTCAGGCTCCCGAATTTCAGCTCAAAGAGGTGATCGAGGGAAAATATTCATAACACTCTCTCTGAGCATCGGATTGGAATTCTGTAAAAGGTTAACATAAGCACACAGAATTTAGTTTCCTATCTATCAATTTCAGAGCTGAAGGAGGAATAAGTGAGACGTGGCAAGTCATACAATTTTGCTCTACTGAACCAGTCCATAATGAGGTCATTGTGGGAGATTGGACATAACTTTGCCTTGAAGAATCCAAATCAAGTAAGAACTGTGGCATTTGAAATAAGCTTCAAAGGAATACTACAGGGCTGAATTTCACATATTGAGGATCTGCAGGTATATAGATAAGTCAATTTCAATATCGAGCTCCTCAAAAGCAAGAAAAAAGTGTGTATTTGTTCTGAATTGTATAAATTTTGTGTTAAAAAAAATCAGTTTGAAGTGATTCCAAGGGCCTATTGAGCATATATTTCAGAATTGGGTTCTGAAATGCCTCCTAATAATAATTCAACACCCATTAAGCCCTCAGAAAGCCATACTATGATGCATGAAGTGGAATAATTGCAGTTTGAGATATCAAAATTACGGTACCAAGTGCAACAAATTTTGATCTTACTGTAAGGTCCCACCTTACCCACCATCAGTAAGATAGAGAAGTAGATGTCACATAATCACTAATACTCATTTGCACAAAATCCTAAAGAATTAGTCACTGTAAAATTGTTTACAACAGCAAGCCTTTTTTTTTTTTTTTAAGCTTTAGATAATGCAAGAAACAACTATCTTATTCACACTTCAGCAAATTATTAAATTCATTTCCACATTCATACCAAAAACTTGCAAACATAGTAAGCTACACCCATTAAATAGTTTATTTATAATTTATAGTAACATAAAAACAACAGTAACTAATAATTTTACACTAACAATTTATATGCACAAAAGCTACAGCCATTTAAGACTTTTGACAAACACTTTGTAGACATGCATTCTACACTCATTGAACCCTTATGACAAACACTTTCCAAGCATGATATTTAAAAGTCATTGAGGCATTTTTCAAACACTTAGCAACAATGAATTTAAGATTATTCTTCAACATATTTATCACATAAAATTCAGAATTGAAACTTTAAATCTTTCCATCTTAAAACAGGGACTAAATACTCAACAACGGGCGCACATAACTCAGAGTAGCAATCTGCAAATTCGCCCAGATTTCTGATCTGGATTTTGAAAAGTATTTTTTTGGACTGAAATCAGGGGTTACATGTTCTTTAGGCACGAATACCCCCTGCTGTTGGCCTGAATCAAATTAAAAACGCCCAGGAATGCGATTCTTGAAAACAACAAAATATTATAGCCTTAATGTTTCATTTATGAATTTTGTCAAACATATGGAATGAAAACTTACAACTACAACTCTACATGAGGAAAAACAACCCATAGTTCTGCTACTAAGATATTCTCATTGAATTCACATCACACATTTCTAAATCCACCATATGAGTTTTTGAAACATTTTACCACCCACAAGCTAATTCATTTGACATGATTGACAAGTTTTTTGCACCAATTGCTACAATTTGACAAACATATGGCAGCCCTAAATGCTACAGCCATTAAGGCTTTTTGTCAAAATTCTGATAGTACTATTACAACAACTTGAATTAAAAAAACATTGAATTATTAATAAGAATATGAAACATAAGCCATAACTGAAATTTATCTCCAACTTACCTCAAGCATTTGATCTTCCAAACCATATTTTAGCTGCCATTATTTTTGCATTTTCCTTTAAGGATTGATTCTATAATTCCTCCAAGCATATTTTGGGTACATGTCCATTTTCTTACTTCTGCAAGTTAGCACTGAAGAGATATTCAGCTCCAATCGTTGAGGATATGATCTACCTTCGATCCCTTAACCAACTCATTTGAACCATCCGGTTTTCCACCCAACCATATCCAGGGAGAACTCCTCCCCCTGGAACCCTCGAGCTGTAAAAGCTCACAAACAGTACCAAAATACAACAGTAGAGAGAGAGATGCAAGGAAAACTAAGGAAGATAGTTTTCACTTCCTCTAAATACCACTCATGTTCAACCTCAATAGATACTTAGTAGATTAATAAGAAATTCAGATTTGTTTTGGAAGTAATTGGATACTCTCCATATCTCTCCCTCTCACAATATTCCTCAAGTCTCTTCCACTCTTGGCATTACCCCTCCTCCCCCTCCCAAATGAGAATACATGAGACTCATATATAGGAGGAGCCACAAATTCATGTCATAGAGGAGGATTAATATGCATGCATTGTATTCCTTTTAGAGGAGTATGCCATTAAGGAGAGGTATGCATGCCTTAATTAAGGAGAGTGTAACATATGCATTAAAGTGAGTGTAAGAGGAATATTTTATGACACATATTTAATGAGTGTAGGAATATTTTATGACATATATTTAATGAGTGTAAGAGGAATATGCCATTCCTTGATGAGTGCAGAAAAGAGAGTGTGATGTAATATTTAAAATAGAGAGAGTTACATAGAGCCATGAGAGTCATGAAGGAGAGTGAAGTGATTGAGGAGATATAATTTCCTTTTAATAATAATATCATAGTCTCATAAAAGATAATAATAATATTAATAATATTAATAATATTGAGGATTAAGTTGAGATTGAGCTATTATAATTGATTAATCATAATTTAAGTGATTTTCCTTCAAGTATACTTGTTTACCCATTGATTGGAGGTGATTTACTATTTTTGGAAAGTCATACTTGAAATGGTAGACATGACTTTCTATTTTTAGAAAGTCACTCCAAAATTGTTAGGAATTAGATTATTAAAGAAAATTCATCTACGAGTTGCCCATGAGTGGTATTTTTCTTCCGGATAATAGGGATTTCGCACCCCTATTGTATGCATCTTTGTGCCTTAGTAGATTGAGGACTCCGCGCCCTGATCTACTCTAAAGATCCAAGATTCCACACCTTGATCTTTTTTTTTAAATATTCAGGACTCCACGCCCCAAACATTTCATTATAGATTCAAGACTCCGCGTCTTTATATTTCATGGATTTAGGACTCCGCGTCCTAATCCTTTTATCATATATCCAAGACTCCACGTCTTTATATTTCATGGATTTAGGACTCCACACCCTAATTTCCATGGCTTCTCATCTATTCTGATTTGAAACTCCGCGTTTCACCTTAAGGTACTGATTGTGAGCTTATACCCATCTGATGGTTCGTTGGTAAGGTCTTCTTCCAAGACCTGCACACATCACAATCTCAATGATCAAATCAATCGAATGAATTTCATAATTAACTTATTCAAATTTTACCAAATATTGTGCATGACTTCCACAGTCATTTTGGTTTTGGAGAAATGACTTCCGCAGTCATTTATAACTTGAGCATCCCTGTTGGCAATGACCAAGTCCCCTGCCACATCATGCTTAGTACGAGATTATGCACATATAATCATACAAATCATGTATCATCCATAAATCATCATTAACCATATGTTCCACATAACCATGATCGTCCATGGATCTGTGTCTCAATTCTAAATCACCATTCACATCATACACCTATGTCCTAAATAGGATACCAAAAGAGAAAACATCGCTAATATTCTCTTAACCAAAATCAATCCTTGTGCACACAACCATAGATATTATCATAAGCACACAACAACCAAGTGACCCAAACCAGGTCATAGCATATAAGCATGTACATAAGTCTTTCATACATAATATTATATCAAAATCACCATCTCTAAGTGTCATCAAAGCTATCTCACTAATAAGGGACACTACATACTCCCCCTCTTGGTCTAAACTTGGCCCGAAGTTTTTCCTACGGTCATAAGATACTTAGTTCTTTTAGATTCTCCTATCAATAAGTTGTTAACCTTATGTATTTGATATATATATATATATATATATATATTTTTCTTCATTCCAATCCATAGTTTGGAAGCAACTCCATGAAAACTAAACATACCATTCTTAATCAAGTAGAAAATATATCCACGCCATATTAGACATGTGTTGATATAGAATACCAAATATTTCTATATAAAAACCAGCCATACAATTTATAGTACCATATAAAAATACTATTGTATGTAATTGATATGATATATACTTAATTTATCTATAATAATTTGATATTCTACATGTTTTTCTTTCTCATAGTCTATATGAATCCCACATGTGTCATCTTCTTGGTTCTGTAGGATGTTGAGCTTTCCAAGCTATAAATAGAACACACATTGGTTGTACACACAACAATGATGGTCCATACCATATCATAATCAAATTGGCATAAAATAATCCACATAAAATTGTGAGTGAAATTATGCAACAAAACATGATGTTATATATAAAACCCACTCTTACACAACAAAACATGACGTTATATATAAAACACACTCTTACATCCCACTTGATTTATTTCAATCCAATTTTCCTCTTTTCATTCCATAAGACATCCTTGCAATCGAAATATCTAGGATTTATCTTTAGTTTTTACTAAACGTTTACTCTTTAGGCAAAAATACAATTTGAGGTTCAAGGCACCATTTTTATTTTATTTTATTTTTTTAAATTTATTTACTAAAAACCTAAGGTTAAATACATTCCTCATTGACCCACTTATGTATTATAGATCATACATTTAGTTTGCATAGTCTTCATTATTATTCACTTCTCTAACTTGAGAATCAATTATGAAATGAATCTATTAGAAGATCTTCATCTAAAAGAAGATGAATGATATCTTTTTGAAAATGACTTTTAATCAAGAACAAATCTCATAATTATGCAAATATGGTATCTATATTACTGAATCTACCTTGATAACTCTAAGTCAATTTGTTTTCCAACTATGAAATCGCTCATGATTTCTATTCAGTAATTAATCAATTCATTTGCTTTCATGTCTTATCCCTTACTATTAAGACGTACGCAACAACAAACTATGAAAACCATAAATTTCTCAAAATGTGATGAATCTTGTCAAATTTAAATAAGATTTAGACTATCACAAGGGAATTTCTAGCCTAAAGTTAAACCCTTTCGCTTTAAGGAGAATTACCAACCTCTCAAATTATTACAACATTCTGTAGGACTAATAAATACTCATACAACTATACATCCCAACACAAAATTCCTAAATCAAAAAAATCTCCCCCATCCCACATATAATACAATCATCATGCAATAATTCGAATCAATGAAAATGTGATCTCACTCTCCTTCAATTTCTCCCTAAAAAAAATATCACAAGCACATATTCTTGTAAAACAAGAACTCAACTAAGCTTTTAATTAATCACATGCGTTTTTTTTTTTTTCAAATAAAACAAGTTCTCACCACATAAAATATTTTCCTTCTAAACATGTTATTCTCTTCACAATTTATAAATAATTTGAATTTTGACGCGATCGCCTAACTAACAATAGTTTAGAGAAATACATGAGTTCAATCCTCATAATTTCTCTAATTAATTTGGTTAAATAGAATGCAACCAATGTTCAACTGATAAGATCATTAAAGAGACTGTTGTGGCTTTCCTAGAACTAATTTGTCTTAAGCCAATAGAAAAGCTATTTCATCAACTTATCACAATAATATTTTTCTACATTTCAAGAATTTGAAAGACATTTTAGTTCTACCTAAATTCAATATATACAAAAGGATTACAATACTAGAGGATAGATATCTAGTTCACACTTCCATATATCAGTCAATTATTCCAAACATTCTAAACCACCTAATGGTGTTTAGTATACCAATCTTAGTATCTTCATCGGTAATAATAAAAATAATGGATTTAAAGCTCAAGAAAATTTGTGTTACAAATCTCTATCCATTTAACTTTAATTACACATAATCAATCTTTAATCATGAATATCAGATTCCATCAAAATATTCTAACTAGAAGAATTACTTAGCTCATAGATATATTTTACTTTGGATTCCACACCCATACCTTACCTCATTACTTATCTCATAGATATATACTAGTATGGATTCCACACCCATACATTTTCTCATAGATATATGCTAGTATGGTTTCCACACCCATACATTAGATCATAGATATATGCTAGTATGGATTCCACACCCATATGTTTTCTCATAGATATATGCTAGTATGGATTCCACACCCATACGTTAGCTTAAGGAAAAAATAACATTCAAGTGTTCCTTAAAATGGTTTCCACAACCCATCATGCACCAATCATTTAAGCCTCTTGTTTATTAGGAAGTTCATACCTCAACCTAGTATTTGAGTAATTTAAAGTTATTTGATGCCTAATGTCAACCCAAAATACACAAAATCATGTCAAGAGATCAGAGAAATTTCATTCTTACTTATTAAGAATGTATTCCCAAATCCTATTTTAACACATCTACTTAATACACATACATTACTCTTGAGTTTACATTCACAGTTAAAAGTGACATCTTTCAAGGTAGCTTTTAGTTAAGTTTCCTCTCTAGTGTAGGTATGAAAAGATTCAAAATTATCATGATGAACTCAATCATCACGTTAATGGAATCTCAGCCTTACACTTGTTACTCATTCCAAAAGCATACGCACCAAGGTCATCACACTATAGTCCAGATTAAGCCAATATTCTTCTCGATAGATACGATTTCAGCAAGTAAAGATGGCTACTAAGCCCATATCACATTGAAAATGATGCACTAAAAATATATGAAACCATGCATTCACTCCACCTATCTCACTCATTGATTGAAAATCAAGTCATTCACATACTTGGGTTTAACTCCAACTTTCTCAAGTAGGTCCTTTCCCAACATGTCTTTAAGCTTTTTAACATATTGTTAATAATGTGTCTTAAGAAATATAAAGGAATATAAGGGATTTTTTTATTTTTTTTTCATGAGTCACTAAATGACATAATGATAATAATATCCTCTATGCAAACAATATGCTTCCAAGTCAAGATATACAACAACTCAACATGCATGCAAAATCAACATTCGTACATCATCAATCTACAAGTAAGCATGTTGGCCCATTAGGCCCTAGCATTGTAACTCGGCTTTGATACCATATGTAAGGTCCCACCTTACCCACCATCAGTAAGATAGAGAAGTAGATGTCACATAATCACTAATACTCTTTTGCACAAAATCCTAAAGAATTAGTCACTGTAAAATTGTTTACAACAGCAAGCCTTTTTTTTTTTTTAAGCTTTAGATAATGCAAGAAACAACTATCTTATTCACACTTCAGCAAATTATTAAATTCATTTCCACATTCATACCAAAAACTTGCAAACATAGTAAGCTACACCCATTAAATAGTTTATTTATAATTTATAGTAACATAAAAACAACAGTAACTAATAATTTTACACTAACAATTTATATGCACAAAAGCTACAGCCATTAAAGACTTTTGACAAACACTTTGTAGACATGCATTCTACACTCATTGAACCCTTATGACAAACACTTTCCAAGCATGATATTTAAAAGTCATTGAGGCATTTTTCAAACACTTAGCAACAATGAATTTAAGATTATTCTTCAACATATTTATCAATTAAAGGTTCAACTACTCCCCAAGAAACAAACGAAGATTGAACATCTGAAGAATCCTTCACATCTGATAATGAACAATCATTCGAACAGGAGATCAAGGAAGAAGAAGAGGAGTTACAACATGATCTAAGTAAGAGAAATTGTGCCTATCAAAGCCTTATCGAACAATGGTTCCAGGCAAGTACTAGATTAGATTCATCTTTTTATTTTTATTTAGTTGATTTGCAGTTTCAGCAACTACACTCATTCACTCTGGAATATTTTCATTTTTCATTTGAATAATTGCTATTGAATATATTGTTGTTACTGCTACGTGAGTGGCTTCATTGGAAGTTTAATTACACGTAACTAATTTTTAAATTCTAATTAGTATAGAGTAGGTAGGTTTTCATTTTCAGTTTTTTCTTTCAATTTTGCTTTTACCTAGAATAAGTATGCTTTCCTCCGCGCTTAGTGCGATTACGAGGATCAGAAAATAAGAATGATTTAGACTAATTTCAGGAAAAAAATTGTTTTGCGATATGCCTAATCGATTTTATCATTAATTTGAAAATCATTTTTTTCTTTTCTCCATTTGCTAATTTTTTTTTTTTTTTTTTTAATAAATCGTCAATTGCGGCTGAATAAAAACAAACTAAGTTTTTATCTGAATAGTCGCTGAAACTGTGTCTAGCGTTTTATCTGAATAGTTGCTGAAGCAATGTCTAGCTTGCAATTGATTACGTTTTATGGGTATACTAAAACCTGCAACAAGAAATTAGGTGATAAAACCCGCAAAAACAATTAAATCTGAAATTTCCCAGGTTCATTTTTTTGCTTGAGGGCTGTGAGTTTCGATGGAATGTGCAGTTTCTGTCTCCAGTTATTCATTTATGGCTGAGCCGTAGCGATGCCAAACCTCCGCCCACTGTTCATAAACCTGCAACTAGCAACAACAAATCAAAATGATGAGCAGAAAACAAATGAAACCGCAATAAAGTAAAAGATAATTCTTATTGTTTGCATTCTCACACCTAATTTGGGATACTATGCGGATGTTGATTGAAAAATATTGGCCAAAATCCACGGGTTGTTACACTATCTTTGGCATCTTAAAATAATAGGAACAAAATTCCGTCAGTATCATTGTCAGATAACTATTTTATTGAGATTAAATGATTATGATGTTACTTATTAGACGGATATGGCTGTGAGTTTTTCTCCACCGTTTCTCTTGGAGGAAGCATATCCAGTCGAAAGAGGTAGTGAAACCACCGTAGCATGATATTATTGGAATTATTTTAACAACTTTTGCTATCTTTCTGAGGCAGGTTTCCTTTTGGATGCGCTTTCAGTGAAACCATTGTTCACCACGAATTTTTCAAGGACAATCCAGATTTTCACAACCCAAAATACGGGCTATACTCTGAAAAATGTGGACTGGACAAAGTTCTTCATACTTGTGCAGACCACATAGAAGAAGCATTCCAAATTGGTTGGAGTCCCCAAAATGGAGCTATATTAGCATCATGTGGATCAGATAGACGACTCATGGTTTGGGACTTCAGTAGAATTGACGATGAGCAAGATATTGCAAAAAATTGGCTTGAAAATAAAAGATAGTCCATTGATACAAAAAGTGATAATTATGAGTCTGAATCCATTGAAGAACATGCTGGAGATGACGTAAAACAAAATCAGGAAAGCAGTCACGATTTTGTTCTTGAACCTGCTAGCAGGCAGGAATCAGGCAGTTTTGAACTTGATAACATGCCCAAACTAGGCAATTTGTTGGCCCTAATAAGAAACAATGAAGATCTTAATCCAGATTCTAGCGAACATGCATCTCTCACTGTCCTCGAATCTGATAGCTCGTTTATATTTATAAATGGAGAAGATGTCATGGCAGAATCTGCAGAAGATTTTTTTTTCCATTCTATCTATCTCGTGCATCTCTCTCCTCTGGAGGTCGCACCTCTGCTACCTTTTTGACGGGCGCTTCAACGCACTAATAATAATGATAATTTTGTTTCGGGCGATGCATTTGAGTGAAGTAATTTTAGCTCCAAATAAATTCAGGTCAATCCAAAGCTTGACGCAGAAGAAAGCTGTGCTTTGGAAGGGCAATGGGATTCTGAATAAAATCGAATTAAACTTCTGTTGAAACCGGTGTAGCGAGAGAGCTCGAATCGAATTGATGAGGTGGATATTCATTAAGCATTACAGTTATAATGATGACGATGCCCCAATCTGCAAACCCTTTTGGTGATCCATTTGAAACAAATTATACTTATGGTGTTGGGGCCTTTCCATAGAGCTCTCATCAGAGTAATCAATTTAGAAATCCTGGCTTCCTGGAAGCCGTTAGGGATGAGTATGAGAAACCTTTCGATGCCGAGCAGATTAGTAAGGATGACAGGCAGTTTAAATTGTATTACAAAGGTATGATCAGCACTGAGAACTTGGACAGGACCTTTGATCACTGGGACACTCTTACGGGAGAAGGCATTGCTATCTACGATTCAAATGATAATTTGATTATGAAGCTACGGAAGCAGCTTCGGCTAGATATGAGTAGGGCTATTGCAGAGTATTCGGCTTTGAAGGAGGGTCTCATGGTTGCATTCGATCTGGGTATCCGGAATGTTACTGCTCATGGGGATTGTGTCCAAGTATACAATTAGGTTATAGGTCGTTGGAATGTCAGACAACGCAAGATTGTTAAATTTCACCAGGACATGGTAGATCAAGTTCACAAATTGGAAAAATTATTTATGGTCCTTATCCCAAGATGTGAAAATAGAGTTGCATTGACGCTAGGCCATTGAATCTCAATTAAAGAAGAGAGTTGAACATGTTCACGAAGGGTAGAAAAAAGAGGAACATTGCAGTATCTTCTTGGAGGACATCAATGTCAGTCAAATGCATGAGATAATGACTTGTCGACATAAGTTCTGTATTTCTTGTGTGTCACAACATGTTGAAGTCAAGTTGACACATGGCTGTGTGCCTTCATGTCCACATGAAGGGTGCACTATAAAACTAATGGTAGATGGTTGTAAGCCATTCTTGTCATCCAAATGGGTTGAGTTTGGACAAAGCGGATGGAAGAGGCAGCTATTCCAGAGTCAGACAAAGTTTACTGCCTGTATCCTAACTGCTCAGCTTTGATGACTCTATTAGGAATAGATAGGTCACGACGAGCTTGCTCATCCTCACATCCATTTCCAACAACAATAGGGCGTTCATAATGCCATCAATGTCACAAATTATTTTTTATTGAATGTCGGGTTCCTTGGCATAGTGGGATGTCATGTCAGGAGTATCAACGACGTGCTCCTCAGTTGTAAAAATAAAGCAAAATCTTTAATATTTGTTCGTAACTTACATGCTGAAACTGTGCTATAGAGCCATAATTTGCAAAACATGTTTCCCAATGATATAGTTGAGATTGTGATTTCACAGGTTGGTCAGGGTGGTTTTCAGCTGGCAGACAAAGGTCTCTTCTTTACAACAATTTTTTATTTTAATGTTTTGCAGGCAGCTTAGATTTGGGCAAAGGCGGAGAACACAATAGAGCCTATTTCTTTCACTCATTAAATTTGTTTTGACAGCTGCAGCACCTGGCTTCAACGTCAGAAGAGGAAGAGAATGTTGCCTAGCTTAAGATTGGAGAAGATTTTTTGGATTCTTATGCTTATGCTGGATTTTATGTCGGAATTTCATTTTTTTTTTCATGTTCACTATCTCCATTAAACTAATGTTCATGATGCCAGGAAACTTAGGAACACTGATTGGAATATCAAAATTATCCGTCACTGCTTGATGATTGTTACTTGATACTTAGGAATGCTACGATTGAATGGTTTGAATATTCAACTATATCTGACGATGTACAGGTCCAATCTTGCAGAGAAGTAAATGAAATTATTGCAGCAAATCGATGTGAATCATACTCTACCCAACTTCCAATTGTTTGAATGAATTTAATGGTGCATCTAAGAAACTGAATCAGCAAGAAACCGAATATTCGCTAGCACCGAGACAATGTTGCTATACTTTGCAAAGCATGCCAAGAAATGGAAATCTGACTTTGATTTTGCCTGTTTTGTTTTTTTTTTTCCCTTTCTTTTGGTGTGTAAAAAAAATTAAAAAAAACCATGAAAATTACAAATGGACCTTTTTCCTGAAAACAATACGAATACATGTTTTTACGCTTAAAACTAATTTGTTTTCTTGAAGTCACTTTGACAGCCATCGATGATGAAATCAGCGCGGGCGACAGGTTAACACACACTTTCTTTCATTTGCTCGCATTTGTACTTATTCTTGCATCTTACGTTTTACAATGCTCTCACGAAGTTTTCATACAGGATTTGTACTAAGTTTTTTTTCAGGTTTCAGAAATGATCGCATTTTGCTGCTGAAGTGATTTTCAAAGATCACAGAACTTTTTGAGAAACATGCTTTCATGAATAGCTTGAAGGAGCTATAACTCATCATAAAGATCATGATGATTGCGCCTCTTGATGTTTTCTGTTACACAACGACCATGCTGATACACCAACATTTCCACTTTTTCCATTATCCATGCTGTGACACTGTAACATTTCTCCTTCAAAGCGGATTGACCATCCTTGTGTTGAAGCCCATTTTCCATTACCTTATCTTTCACGACTTCATGCACAGTTATTTTTCTGAATCACATACATTCCTTTATCCTTTTCAGTTTATTTTCCTTCTAGTTTGCCTTCTGAATAAAACTGATCCCCTTTCCATAATTACATTGCCATGTTTTCCTCACCATGTTGATCCACACTGCTTGTCCGTGAGTTCTTTCCATTTATAGTCCTACCAAATCTCTTTGTACAAACTCGCGTTGACTGATGTGGGATCCTTAAGGCCCACCTTTCAACAAGTCTTGCCCCATAGACCTCAGTACCTTATCTGGGAAATAGACTAGAGTTCCTTTTGGGTACCTTGAGACTTGCATGCCTTAATGGTAAGTTCTCTTGCTGACAATCATGGGAATACATCAATGTCCCTTGATCGTCATATCTTGCAAATGGCTCGACGTCAACCCCTCTATTCGCATTTCACAAGATGTTCTCGGGTACATTGGCACTCATTGACATCAATGGTGAGTTTGCCTCGCATTGGTTAACGACATGCATCAATGGCCGGTAATCCAATGATTTCTCTTCATGCTCGACATCAACACATTCTTTTGCATGATTAGACTTGTACCATCAGTTTTGTAGCAGACGAAGACTATACACTTTTTCACAACTCCCTCAGTAGTTACCGCAACATGAATTCTGATCTATGAGAGTACCACAATTCCACTTTCAGCCTTTATCTTTTCCATGATTCAGCATCAGCAGTTCATATTCCTTCATTTCCCAGGATCTAGTTACAACAACATCAACATTCACAGTTACATTTTCATGATCCTGCTGTAGTAAAACCTTCCATGTTCTAGCAGTTACATCAGTTGCAGTTACAGCAGTTGCAGCTACGACACCACTCACGTTTTCATGATTCAGCAGCAGCAGCAGCCACATTCCTATTTCATAGTTCATCATTCTTGGGTAAGTGGAAGTATGTTGTTTTCTAATATTTAATCATGCAATTCCTTATATGCTGACTTGAATATTTTGGAAAATTCCCTCATCATGGTCCATTTCCTTTCATGACCCATGCCAAGTTGCATGAGGACATGCAACCAATTTAGTTGGGGGGGGGGGGGCTGGGGGAATATATTAACTACATATTCACTACCATGATTCCATTTCTCCACCACTATCACTCCATTTTTTTTTCTTTTCTCATTTACCATTCACCAACATTTCTTTTCCAACGATACTTTGTTGCACTTTGCTTCATACGCATTAATATACATATTGGCATACTTCATGAATATTACAAAAGGGATTTCTTATGCACATTGATAGCTTATGATTTCCAATGAGTGTTTACATTATTATTGCAACAAGAGAACAGCAAATGAAATGAATGTTGTTAACACAAGAACCAACATTCTTTGTATTTATGGTTGTCACACAAGAACCAACCATAAGAAAATGTAAGCTGTTACTCATGTCCTTCACATATCCTGGAAACATTCATCATCATGTAAAGCCAAAGTTTAGATGCCAAACGTTCTTAAAAGAGATCCATGCATGGTTGCATGAGGACATGCAACAAGTTCAGTTGGGGGAGATGTTGGGACTCAGAAATGTCGTATTTCATCCACCTTGCCCTTCACGATTCCTTACATTTCATCATCCCATCAACCTTTCATTTTCATAAATACATTTTGGTTTCACCTTCTCATTTTCCACTTTATTCATTTTTGTATTATAAGTGAATTTATGATTAAATATTAGAAAATATACATGTTTTTATATATATCTCAAGAATGTGTGAGATTTGTAATGTGTAGGAGATATGTGAAGGATTAATTCTAAGAGACTTCTGGAATATCTCCTCCACCATATTAAGAAGATAATTATTCAAGCCTATTCCTAAGGAGAAGATCATGGAGGATTTGGTTGGCATATCTTATTCAAGATATGTGAGAGATGTGTGGAGGATTCAAAGGGATCATGTCTTGTAATGATGGGAAAGTAGTTGAGAGTAGTTGAATGAGATGGTTATCTTATTCATGTATATAAGAGAGTGCTCTCTCTTCATTTTGGGTGAGGAGAGTTCATTAGATTAGTTTTTTGGACTTTTAAGAGATAGTTTTGTAATTAGGAGAAGGGGATTCTTAACTGTGAATCATATTCTTTTATTATATGATTTCATGATTTGTCATTTCAGAAACATCAAATATGCTATCATCTTCGAAACCTTTAAGTGCGTTCGTTCAAACATCCCCTCCATGCAAAATGCTAATAAATGAAAGATGGTTGTACGTTAGATACCCTTGGTTGGAAAATCATGACCTTCTAGCTCGTTTGGATGCAATTGTAACCATTACAAAAGAAGGAATTACACAGTAGCATGTGCATATGAAGGCATCAAAGAACCATCTACAAAGCTACATGGGAAGCCACGGTAGATCTGTCTAAAGGATGCTAGATTTCAGAAGAGAAGGCCTGCCATTACCATTAGATCAATAATTAAAATCTTCTACAAATACGGCCACCTTTCTATTAAGCTTTCAATTCTTGCAAAATTCTATAGAAGGACATTAAATGTCGGCCAACTAAACTCTTAAAACCAACAACGCAGACACTCTGTACCTCTGAAAGTCTGGAGGGAGAGATTACCAGGATTCGACTTAAGAAAGCGTTGCTGAAGACGTGCTGGCAAATGCAGGCTGGCTGGCAGCTAGCTCCCAACAACAGTCCGCAGAAGAAGTGACCAGTTTGTGCATTCAGGAGCGAAAAAGGGTACCCAAAAAGCTGCCATATCTCCTATACCCACCAAATGTCTCACTTTTCACTATCTTCGATAATGGCATCAAGGTGTATACTAGAACTTTAATTAACTGTTTCCCTCGTGGCAACATGAGTAGACGTGTCGCTTTACTCTAGAAAATATTTACGAGGTCCGGGGCGCATTTACATGTGCAGTGAAGTAGTGTAAAATGGAAATGGAATGTGATGACTTTAACTCGTTTAGTTTTCTTCTACTCACGCGCTACACATGTCTCACGTTACGCGTGAAAAAGACTCTTTGAGTGGGACTTTTTGTGCAATACACCTGTCCCACGATACGCGTGAAAAAGACTCCCGCGAATTTTTGAACACGTACGTAGTGCGCGGGACTTTTTGTGTTTTATAATAGCATTTAAATATTTATTCTATTTTGCTATGAAGATTTTTAATATCAAAATATTTTCTTTTTAAGAATATGATGGTTTATAAATATTATATATTCGTAGCTCCATTGAAATGACACTATTTTATATGATTGTAATCTAAAAAATTTATAGAATAATTTAGAAATTGTGGTAAGATTATGAAAAATTCTTGCAGTTAAATTTCAATATTTTGGGTGTTTTAAGGGTTTTTGATGGCGCTGAATCCATTTCCACCATCACAAATGCAATTCAAACACTCCAACTACATGATTTTTTGAATTTATTTTTACCAAATTCCATCAAAAAAATTGTCGCTATTATGTTTGGTAGATAGACAATTCCGTTTATATAATATTTTTTTTTAATTAATCAATTCAATTATAAAAGTAAAAGACAACAACAATTTTGTAGATAAATATCACACTTTGATTTGTGTATATTATTATAAATATTCTAGAATATTCAGTAAAGATTAAATCATTATTATCCGTTTAATAATTATTGATAATTAAATTAAAATTTTAGAAATTTTATTTAACAATAAATTATAATTACCAAATTTATATTTTATAAGATGCAAAAATAAATATTCAAAAGTTTTTAGTCCCAAATAAATTAAAAGAACATATTTAAAAAACATTACCTATATATTTCAACATTGACAAAATGTACTTGTAATTTCAGTAAGGGTGTGTTGTTTTGGCTTATCTTTGTTAAGCTCTACGTCTCTTTGGGCTGTGAGGAGTATAAGCCACAATTCATTAATAATTGTTGTGAGGAGTATAAGCCACAATTCATTAATAATTTTTTAATGTTTGGGTACTAAACCAGAAACCAGTTTCATGTATAATTCGGCAGAATTGCACGGATTGGGTAATATTGAAATTTTGGATCCATTTGGTCCAATTTGATATCTAAGCAATAAATTTTGTAGCTAAACAATAAATACACTTATAAGCATAATAATTACAGAGAGATATTGAATATTAAGCAATAAATACACATATAAGCATAATAATTAAAGAGATATTGAATATTTAATCTTATAAAATATTTTAAAATTAAATTTAAAATCTATCAGAACTATTATGTTCTCTCTACATTTTTAATTAATTAAATATTTCACATTAAGCTAATAAATTATTAATAATAGTAATTTTTTCATTTTTAACATCTCAAGCATGATTACATGTGCTACTAGTGAATAGCATATCAAGACCTTGACCATATATATATATATGCTCGAACCATTTGACATATACACATACGTCGCAAAGCCGCGTCTCTTGCTCAATGTCCCCACAAGAAGAGAAGCCCCGTCACTGCCCGACTCTCCTTATGTTCTCAACTATGTTGCTCGAGTTTTCGGTACGCCGGTATTTCGGCCACGGGAACAGGTATCTGGTAGGATTAGAAACAAGTTTATTAAAAGTGAAATTAAAATGGTTTATTTATTTTTATTCAGAATTTTTCAATTAAATTTTATGATTTTATTTTGCAATGAAATATATAAAAGATTGAACTTTAAAATATAGCAAATCAAAAATTAATTTATTAATAATTTGTCATTGAAATCAATTTCTTGTCATCATTTGTCAATAAAATGTCTTGTCATCAACAAAATAATTGAACATGTCAAACTCTAAAAAGAAAGCTATTAGGTGATTAAATATTCAACATCAGCAAGAACATGAGTTGGCTTTGTGGGAGAATCTGTTTGCGGAATCAGGTGATTGCCTCGCCTCCAAGAATTTGGAGAGATTGCCATCAATTTGGGAGGAGGTGCAGGAGCAGCACCATGAAGAGGAAGACATGAGCAAGTTTGACAATTTCACAGACCTGTGGAACTTCGATGATGTTTGAATTGCTTCCCTTGATGATCAAGGCCAAATATCCTTGATGGTTTACTTTCAAATGAACTTTTCATCAAGCCTTTAAAAATAGATGTTTGAACACTTTCAACTGAACATTTTATCAAACCTATAAAAATACATGTTTGAAGGCTTTATATTATGCTTGCCATCAAGTAATTATGACATCGAATAAATTACAAAAATGAGATGGAATAAATTTATTTCAACTTTCAAAGGAATAAAACCTACATGATGCCGATTCTTGGTTTGTGTTCTAAACGAGATTTAATCAGCTGTAAACAAAATTCTGGATCCATATATCGCATTCATAGTAATTAATCATCAATTGTGATTCATATTCACCAAGATTTTTAATAAATAGATGGAGGAGTAACCAATTAAGTTTAAACCTTGTTTTATTGATTTCGCTGCGGATGAGAGACATGCTGGCTTTAGTGAATATACGATTGCTGTACTGGTTTCTGACAGAGTGACTAATATTGGCAAAGGTGGCAATTATATATATATATATATATATATATATATATATATATATATATTTTTTTTTAATGTATAAGTAAATTTCATTTGTTTAAAATTTTTGATATTTTTAAATTACATAATTCAAATTTTTATTTAAAAAATTGTACAAAATTGTGAAGAAAATTAATCTAAAAATATATTAGAAAAATTAACATAAATAATAATTTTCTTTAAATATAATATATATATTTTGTAGTTGAGAACTTCTGAAATCTTGTATAAAATAATTGAAGAGTCTGAAGTTTCAAATGAACACTTCACCAAACAAAAAAAACTTAATCAAATATTTTCTTATAAGATATATACTTATCATATTAAAATAATGCACATAAACTCATATACATTTTACTAATTTTAATAAATATGTTTGAATAATACATATAAAGCCATATACTTTTTACTGGTTTTTAATATTTATCGAATCGCAATTCAATTATAATTGGAAAAAACTGATAATATTTATGAATTATAAATTAATTAACTATATAAAATTAAATTATCTATCCGATATAAATGATTTGTTATATAGAAACGTAGGTCGAACCTCAACCGCTGAAAAGCGGGTGCCTCAATCATCAAAGATTATGTTGAACTAAAAGTCAACCAACGATCAAGCTATCATGAATCCCTAACGAAAATGTAAAATATATTACAAAATAAATATTTTCACATTTATAATGAAATAACTTATATACCTAGCCAACAAATTAAATTTCCATAGTACTGTGAAAGAGATCTAAAACATGATTATTGCATTTGTTTTTGGCTTGCATGTGTTATTCACTCGTGAATAGCAAATTAAGACATCGATCCTATATCGTGTCACACCATACACATATACACATACGTCACAAAGCAGGCGTGTTTCTCAATGTCTTCTCAATGTCCCAAAGAAGAGAAGCCCCTTCCGTGCCCGATACTTTTCATGTTCTGAAGAATGATGGCACATGACTTCATTTACCAAAAGTCCAGCTCTTCGTGTTCTTCATGTTCAGAATAATGATGTAACATGGCTTCATTTACCAAAAGTCAAGAGACGATGTGACATCTACTAACACACACAATAAAAAATTCTTTTACCTTAGCAAATATGACATCCAGGGATAAGATTCATATACAGATAATTGCATTAACCAAGAATAAATAATTACGGCTGGCTACTAATCAAAAACCATTAGTTACAAAACCACATATTAAACAAAATAAATATGGATTATCGGATTCTTGGTATGAATTTATTGCACCTCCGTAGTACTTGTCAGCTGGTTTATTACTGATACAAATGTATGGTACTGGTTACATTTATGTGTTGAATTCGATTTTGGATTTCCACGACAGCTGTAAGATATTCACATTCTCTACGGAGATTACAAGGTACTATGCCTTGGATCTACGCCGTTGATCTGTTTTTGGGTAATTGAGGGTTTAGATTTAGGTGGGAGCCCTGCCTGGTAACCCCGCCAAACCCTAGATCAGCTCCTTGGCATTATTCCTCATGTTATTTTTTGTGCGCGAAGTGTTGGTTCACAGAGAGCTGCTCCCACCATGATTTCGAAGTTCTGTTGTAGTGGAAGATATGGCTGTCCATGAGGACACCGAGCTCAGCTCGGATATGGAGGTATTTTCACGTTTTAAAACAAATTTACTATCAAAGCTTTCGCTCGTTCCTTTGCATCAAGTTCTCTTCTTATTTCTTCTTTTAGGTTACTGTATTTTTTTTTCTTCACTGAAGTTCTCATTTTATTTAGGCCTTCGGCTTGCCCGTGAAGTAGAGTATTAACTATTTGTATTTCTTCAATAATTTCTCGATCGAGCAGGTTTACATTGAATGTGGCATCCCTTTCTCCTTTGATGTTCTTCTCAGGTATACGCAAGCTCTGAAATTACATTTTTCCCTTTTGTTCACTTTGTTTTAAATCTTAATTTTCTTGCACCATATTAATCATTTTCGTGCCTTATTTGATTTACATGTATGCTCTCAAAAACCTATGGCAACCTCCTCTGCAAAAATACTAACTTATGTTAAGTTCTTCTCTTACCTTCTCCGCTCAGAATTTCGCAAGGTATGCCTCGAGAAAATTTTCCTGCATGGTCTAGGTGTTGAATTACATTTAGGAGTTTCGACCTTCGAACTGGAAGGTTCTGAAATCTCTTTTCTGGGTTTTTTGTTCCTCAAAGGAACAGTATTGTAGCAAGATTTAGAATTTTAACTGAGTTTTCTCACTACGGAATACCTGTAAAATTTTTAAAGGGATTTATTTTCTTTTGTTAAATATTTAAAGCTTGGAATCGTTTATTACAACTTTTATGACATTATGGGTTTAATCCCTTATGATTCAAGTCAGCGGAAATTATGTAGCCACTGTGTTGGTTCCTGTGAACTATTTTTACGCTTTTGTTTCTCATATGTATATATAAAATCTTGGATTTCCGTCTGATGTTCTCTTGCTACATCTTTATATGCTATGTGTTTACTGCATTATTTTTTTTATGCGATAATGATGGAAGAGGCGTTCCGAAAGTATTTCTCATAGAGTATTTTTTTGGTTTTATCATACTGTTTTCTACTACCGAGGAAGAAATGTTTCCTCCATTTGTTTGCTATTATATACATTATAAAGAGTTATTTCTTGCAAGCTTATTTTTAGCTTTGTGCTACATTTACTTGTATAAAATGATTCTTCTAAGTACTTTTCCATTATAGAATTACTGTCTCGAATTCTACTACTGATTTTCCTGGTGACCGAACCACCATTTTTCCACTGTCCGAGTGTTAGAGTTTATACCCGATTGACGACTAGGTTTGGGACTGGGATTTTACCCTAACCCTCACCTAACAGTCTACTGGGTCTTATTTTTTTATAAAAAATATACAGATTTTTAAATGATATTCTTACCACCTGACATCGTTTAAATCATTATTATTTATTTTCTCCACTCTAACATGTACTATTGGCACAGTATAGTATATAGAGGGTTTTGTACTGCATTGTTGGCATTCCAACCTTCTTTGTTTGAAGAAGCAATCAAAGATGAAAACTGGGTGCAAGCCATGGATGAAGAGATGAATTCAAAATGATACATGTGATTTGGTTGATTTACCAAACAATAAAAATCTCATTGGTGTGAAGTGGGTGTACAAGACAAAGGTGAATGAGAAAGGTGAGATTGACAGATTTAAAGAACGACTTGTAGCAAAAGGATTCTTGCAGCAACCGGGAATAGACTTTGGGGAAAAATTTTCTTCGGTAGCCAGATTAGATACTGTAAGAGCAGTTCTAGCGACAACAACTCAGAACAAGTGGAAAGTATATGAGATGAATGTCAAATCATCCTTCTTGAAAGGAATTCTTGAAGAAGAAATTTATGTACAGCAGCCTCGAGGATATGAAGTTGAAGGTAAAGAAGATAAAGTTTACAGATTGAAGAAAGTGCTCTATGGACTTAAGCAAGCACCTAGAGCATGGTATAGTAGAACCAACAGTTACATGATCAAGAATGGATTTTGTAAAAACAACATTGAGCCTACCTTATACACAAAGGTAAATAAACATGGACAGATTTTGATAGTTTGCTTATATGTTGATAATATGATTTTTACAAGTGATCTTGAGATAGATGAATTTAAAGCAGCCATGATGAAAGAATTTGAGATGACAGATCTAGGTCTCATGAAATACTTCATTGGCATTGAATTTGAGCAATTTGAAAAAAGAATTTTTATTTGTCAAAATAAATATGCAAGAGATTTGTTGAAAAGATTCAGGATGGATAATTCCAAACCTGTATCTACACCAGTAGCAACAGGTACAAAGTTAAGTAAGGATGGTGAAGGGGCATATGTTAATCCAACTCTATTCAAAAGATTGGTTGGCAGTCTCATGTATCTCACAGCGACAAGACCAAATATTATGCAAGGAGTGAGTTTGATTTCCAGATTTATGGAGACTCCAAAAGACACACATTGGAGTGTTGAAAAAAGAATTCTGAGATACATAGTAGGAACCATAGATTATGGCATAATGTATTCAAGTACGGAAAAGAAAGAATTGATTGGACACATAGATAGTGATTTTGCAAGAAGTTTGGATGATCAAAAGAGCACATCCAGTTATGTGTTACATCTCGGTTCAGGAGTGATAGCATGGGCATCTAAGGAGCAGCCCATTGTGACACTAGAATTAGCAGAAGCAGAATATGTAGCAGCAACTTCAGCAGCATGTCAAGTAGTATGGTTAAGAAGAGTATTGGATATACTCAAGCAGAAACAACAAGGATCAACATAGATATACTGTGACAACACATCATCGATTGCACTATCCAAGAATAGTTTGGTTCATCAAAAGAGCAAGCATATTGATACTAGATATCATTTTATTCGAGAACTTGTGAGCAATGGAGAAGTTCACTTGAAGCCTTGTAGAACGAGGGATCAATTGGATGATATCTTTACAAAGCCATTAGCAGTAGATTTGTTTGAGTTTCACAAAATAAACTTGGGAGGTCTGGGGCGCATTTATATGTGCAGTGAAGTAATGTAAAATGGAATGCGATGACTCTAACTCATTTAGTTTTTCTTCCACTCACACGCTACAAATGTCCCACGTTATGCGTGAAAAAGACTCCTACGGATATTTGAAGACATACATATGTCACTGGAATTTTTGTGTTGTATAATAGCATTTAAATATTTATTTTCATTTTAATAAAAAAAAATTAAGAATACTATGGCTTATAAATATTATATATATCTGTAACTCGATTAAGATGGCATTAGTTTATATAGTCGTAGTTTAAAAACCCCATAGAATAATCTAGAAATTTCGGTAAGATTATGAAAAATTCGGGCAAAGATTTTTGAAACTTTGGGTTAAAGTAGTTAAACTTCAACATTTTGGGTGGTTTTTGATGGGGCTGAATCCATTTCAACTATCAAAAATGCCATTCAAACATTCCAACTACATGATTTTTGAATTTTTTTACCAAATTCTAGCAAAAAATCTATTGTCCTAGCTATTCTGTTGGTAGACAATAATATATATTTTTTATTAATCAATTTAATTATAAAGGTAAAAGACAACAACTATTATGTACATAAATCTCACACTTTAATTTGTATATATTATTATAAATATTTAACATATTTAGTAAAAATTAAATAACTATCATTCATTTAAAATTATTGATAATTAAATTAAAATTTAAAATATTTTATTGAGCAATAAATTTGAATTACCAAATTTGAAATCCATAAAATGTAAAAATAAATAGATTCAAAATTTTTTAGTTCCAAAAAAATTAAAAAAACATATTTAAAAATAATTACCTATATCTTTAAAAATTAACCAAATGTACTTGTAATTTGAGTAAGGGTGTGTTACTTTGGCTTATCTTGTTAAGCTCTACCTCTTTCTGGGCTGTGAGGAGTATAAGCCACAATTCATTAATAGTCTTTTAAGGTTTGGGTACTAAACGAGAAACCAATTTCATGTAGTTTATGTATAATTCGGCAGAATTGCACGAATTGGCGAATATTGAATTTTTGGATCGAATTGGTCAAATTTGGTAAGTAAGCAATAAATATACTTATAAACATAAATAATTATAGAGAGATATTCGATATTTAATTTTATAGAATATTTTAAAATTAAATTTGAAATTTATCATCTCTATTTTTAATTAATTAAATATTTCACATTAAACTAACAAATTATAAATCGTAATAATTTTGTCATTTTTAACATGTCAAGCATGATTACATGTGCTGCTACAAGCGAATAGCATATCAAGACTTTGAACATATATATATGTATACAGCCTCACACCATTTGACATATACACCTACGCTGCTACAAGCGAATAGCATATCAAGACTTTGACCATATATATATGTATACAGCCTCACACCATTTGACATATACACATACGGAAGCAAACCCGCGTCTCTTGCTCAATGTACCCACAAGAAGAGAAGAAGCTTCACTGCCGGACTCGCTTTATGTTCTCAATATTGAATATTGAATATTGAATATCGATGAAATGCCAAAATTCCAGAGACGAGAAGGAAAGCCTCTTCAGTGTCGTACTCTCTTCATCTTCTCAATATTGATGAAATACAGTTTCATGTGCCAATAATTCGATTTCATCTACAATTTCATGTTGTGAATATTGATGCAATCATCAGAGAGTGACTCGCCTCGTTTGCCAGTGTTGGAATGTAATTTCCAATCGCTCGTATCAGGTTTCAGTCGGCAGCACGTTTGGCAGGCAGGATCACGTCGGCAACGAGATTGGCGACAGCATGGATGAACAGAACGCAGAGTTTAAACAGCACGCAGGTTGGCAGCGATCGACCGTGTGTGGGGGGTCGAACTGCGAGGTGGTTAACGGGAGTGTACCCCCCGCAGTTGACTTGTGATCACATGTTGACCAACCGATCAACGGTTGTAAATCACTGCGGGGCCTCACCCCATTTGTTGCGTACGGGCAGGTTGATACCCCCGCAATCACCAGGAGAGGTGGCTCCGCCCACTAGCCACCCACGCGCCACCAAAACACCACCACCGCAGAAATTTTCCATTAATTTTTATTTTGGCGCTGCTGACAGAAATTTAAGGCACCATAAATGTTTTTTTTAAGCGGTAGAATTTAGTGATTTTTGTCAATAGAAGACATTAATTAAATTTAGATATTTTGTCTATAAATACATAGAACAGAATTGTAATTTTTTTTTTTATTAGTTGCCGAGATATAGAACAGTGTAGTTCTATTTTTTTTAATGTAAGCACAACAGTGCGTTTATAAAAACAGAGAGAGCAGAATTTAAAATAATACACAGCAGTGTATATTTTATAAAAACTCAGTGAGTTGTTTTTTTAGACAGAGAGCTGTTTATTTTTTTTTTACAGAGACAGAGAAGAGTTTTTGTTTTTTTTTGGAACTGTGCTTAGAAGCAGTCCAGTAACAGTATGTAATTCCTCGGCAGTGAGGAAGAATTGTAACAAGTTTTTTTACTGAATAGAATTTTTTTATGAGAAAAATCTGTCACTGTATATGCAAATTTTTAAATATTTTCTCTGTGTTAGAGAGGGAGTTTATTCTCCATTGATAATTCTGGAATTTTCAAATTTCCAACATGGTATCAGAGCCAATTCAGGCTATTTGAAGGTCAAATAAGCTGAAGGAAAGGAGTTCGTTTTTGTAGAAGCCTCTCCAGCAGTGTGAAGGTTCAGACAAGAAGAATTCAAAGGTATGAGTTTGGGAAATATCCATCTCCCACAATTCAATGGAAAAAATTATGACTACTGGTCAATAACTATGAAAGATTTATTTACGTCACAAGAGTTATGGGAATTAGTTGAGGATGGCTTTGGGGAGCCAGCAAATGAAGTAGAGTTTCTTCTTTTAACTCAGACAGAAAGGGAGTCACTGAAGAACAATAAGAAGAAAGACGCCAAGGCTCTTTTCTTCTTGTATCAAGCAGTGCATGAGAGTGTGTTTCCAAGGATAGCAGCAGCTAAGAAATCCCAAGAAGCATGGGAAACTCTCAAGACAGCTTATCAGGGCATGGAGAAAGTGAAGACAACAAAACTTCAGTTGCCGAGGAGAGACTTTGAGACTCTTTGTATGAAAGAGTCAAACACTATTGACTCATTCTTCACTCATGTGATTGGAATGGTCACACAAATCAGATCACATGGAGAGACCCTTGAGGACAAGAGGATTGTTGAAAAACTCTTGAGGAGTCTACCCTCAAGATTTTATGTGATTGTCACCACCATAGAGGAGACTAAGGATCTCACAAAGTTTTCAGTGGATGAGCTACATGCATCACTGATGAACCATGAACAGAGATTGAGTAGGAGTGAAAACTCATCTCTTGAACATGCTTTTAAGACCCAGATGTCTTTCGGAAGAGGAAGAGAGCAAGGCAAAAGAAGAGGAAGAGGCAGAAGCCAAAACAGAGGTGGAAGGAACAGTCCAGCAAATGCTCAAGGAAGGGGCAGCAATCCAAATCAGCATCACGGCCAAGGCAGCCAGCAAAGTGGACAGCAGAATGATCAAGGACAAAGGTATGACAAATCCAATGTCCAATGTTACAATTGTAAGAAATATGGTCATTATGCTAATGAATGTAGAAAGAAGAAACAAGATATGAGAAGTGGAACTAGTGCAAATTTCACAAGAGAAAATAGCAGCCAAAACAATTTGTTTTTAGCTTGTGATATGGCTGAAGAAAAGAATGAGGATTTATGGTTTCTAGACTCCGGTTGTAATAACCATATGACAGGAAACATAGCCATGTTTTCTATGTTAGATGAAAGTGTGCAGTCACAAGTCACACTAGGAACTGATAGCAAAGTTTCTGTTATGGGAAAAGGAGATGTGAATGTTTTAACAAGATTAGGTGCAAAGAAATCCATAGCAGATGTTTATTATGTTCCAGGAATGAAGTGTAATCTCTTAAGTATTGGACAGCTTGTTCATAAGGGGTATAATGTTTTCTTTGATAATGATGTTTGTACCATCATGGATAAACCACCCAGCAAAGCATGTATTGCTGAAGTGAAGATGACAAGGAATAGGATGTTCCCTCTCAGAATGAGAGCAGATTTGAAGAATGGTGAAGAGAAAGCAGCAGTTTCACAGGAGACTTTCCAAAGCGAACCAAAAGATGATAATTGGTTATGGCACTTGAGATTCGGACATCTCAACTTTGGAGGTCTTAACTTGTTGAACAGAAAAGGAATGGTAAGTGGTTTACCATTGATAGAGAAACCATACAGCCTTTGTGAAGGTTGTATTCTTGGGAAACAACACAGAGAAAGTTTTCCTTCCGGGAAAAGCATAAGGGCAAAAGCACCCTTAGAGATTGTCCACTCGGATGTATGTGGACCGATGCAAACTCCATCGCTTGCAAGAAGCCACTATGTGTTAACATTTATAGATGATTTTACAAGAAAAACTTGGGTTTATTTTTTGAAAAAGAAAAGTGAAGTGTTTGAAAAATTCCGCAATTTCAAAGCACTTGTTGAGAACCAGAGTGGGCTGCATATCAAGGTCTTAAGGACTGACAGAGGAGGTGAGTATATATCTAAAGATTTTCTACGTTTTTGTAGAGAAAATGGTATTCATAAACAGTTTACAACTAGATATACTCCGCAGCAAAATGGAGTGGCCAAAAGGAAGAACCGAACCATAATGGACATGGCGAGGAGTATGTTAAAGGCAAATCACTTGCCTAATGATTATTGGACTGAAGTTGTACATTGT
Organism: Pinus albicaulis; assembly: GCA_034641835.2. Taxonomy (NCBI): domain Eukaryota; kingdom Viridiplantae; phylum Streptophyta; class Pinopsida; order Pinales; family Pinaceae; genus Pinus; species Pinus albicaulis. Next base: position 377,920,880 of record CM076581.1, read on the forward strand.
GCAGCGTATATCTTGAACAGGTGTCCTACAAAAGCAGTTATGAACAAAGTGCCGGAAGAGGCATGGAGTGGCGCAAAGCAAGGTGTCACACATATGAAGGTTTTCGGATGTGTGGCTTATGCACACATTCCGGATTAGCTAAGAAAGAAGTTGGACAGTAAGGGGGAGAAGTGTATTTTCATTGGATACAGTGAGGAATCCAAGGCATACAGGTTATATAACCCATCCAGCAAGAAGTTTCTTGTGAGCAGGGATGTTCAGTTCATTGAAGAGGAAGCTTGGGATGGAAGCATAGAGAAAATAGTGAATGTTAAACACTGTTTATCTCATGATGAGAATGATGATGAGTTGGCTGAAATACATCCCCAAACAGTAGCACCAACACAAGAGAAGCAAAGCACACCCTTGAGGAGAAATGAAAGTTCTTCTCCAAGCACACCACAAGGAGGAAATTCAAGTGCTTCTTCAAGTACTTGTACACCTACTGAAAGAGGTAAGAAATTCAGAAGTTTGAAAGATATTTATGAACAAGATATAGCTAATGAAGGTATCAATTCTTTGTTTGCTTTATATTGTCATGTTGATGATCTTGTTCATTTCGAAGAAGCTATCAAGGATAGGAAATGGATAGAAGCTATGGATGAGGAAATAAATGCCATAGAGAGGAACAAGACTTGGGATTTGGTTGAAATCCCAAAAGGTAAAGATGTCATTGGTGTTAAATGGGTCTACAAGACCAAGAGTAATGCTGAAGGCAAAATAGAGAGACACAAGGCAAGACTTGTTGTCAAAGGCTATAAGCAGAAACATGGGATAGATTATGAGGAAACTTTTGCACCAGTTGCAAGAATGGAAACTGTGAGAGCAGTGTTGTCCATAGCAGCACAAAACAAATGGAAATTTTACCAAATGGACGTGAAGTCAACATTTCTGAATGGAGTGTTAATGGAAGAGGTTTACATTGATCAACCTCTCGGTTATGAGAAGAAAGGCCAAGAGCACAAGGTATGCAAACTGAAGAAAGCTCTTTATGGGCTGAAGCAAGCGCCAAGAGCGTGGTACAGTAGAATAGATTCATATCTACTGGAAAATGGATTTGAGAAGTGTGAGGGAGAACCCACCCTCTACATCAAAGAAAAAGACAGTAAAATCTTGATTGTAGTCTTGTATGTTGATGATGTTATTTTTACAGGTAATGATGATTGCCTTATTGAACATTTTAAAACAGTCATGAAGGAAGAATTTGAAATGACTGATATGGGTTTGTTAAGATACTTCTTGGGAATAGAAGTAGAGCAAGATGAAAGTGGGATTTTCATCTCACAGGCAAAGTATGTTAATGAGGTACTTGAAAGATTTAACATGCAGGAATGCAAAGCAGAAATCACTCCAACAATGATGGGATTAAAACTCAGCAAAGAAGACAACAGTAAGGATTTTGATCCTAGTTTATACAAGAGCATAGTTGGCAGCCTTATGTATTTGACTGCAACTAGGCCGGACATAATGCATGCTGTTAGTTTGATTTCCAGGTTCATGGAAAAGCCAAAGGATGCTCATTGGCAAGCAGCAAAAAGAATTTTGAGGTATGTTAAAGGTACTTAAAGGTTTGGTATTTTTTATACTACTTCAGAATGTTCAGATTTAGTTGGATACACAGACAGTGATTGGGCTGGAAGTGTTGATGATCGGAAGAGCACTTCCGGTTATGTTTTTCACATGGGTTCAGGAGCCATTTCATGGGCTTCTAAGAAACAACCCATTGTAGCATTGTCTACGGCAGAAGCAGAATATGTGGCAGCTACAGCAGCAGCGTGTCAAGCAGTTTGGATGCAGAAAATGTTGAGAAGCTTATGTCAAGAACAGGTAAAAGGGACAGTGATTTTTTGTGACAATAGCTCAACTATTGCATTGTCTAAAAATTCTGTTTTTCATAAAAGGACTAAACACATTGACACCAAATTTCACTTCATACGTGAATTGGTTAACAATGGCGAGATCATTTTACATCATTGCAGAACGGAGGATCAATTTGCAGATATCCTCACAAAGCCACTTGCGCAGAAAAGCTTTGAACATTTCAGAAAATGCATGGGTATGCAAGAAAACCCAGCAGTGGAAATTAAGGGGGAGTGTTGGAATGTAATTTCCAATCGCTCGTATCAGGTTTCAGTCGGCAGCACGTTTGGCAGACAGGATCACGCCGGCAACGAGATCGGCGACAGCATGGATGAACAGAACAAAGAGTTTAAATAGTGCGCAGGTTGGCAGCGATCGACCGTGTGCGGGGGGTCGAACTGCGAGGTGGTTAACGGGAGTGTACCCCCCGCAGTTGACTTGCGATCACATGTTGACCAACCAATCAATGGTTGTAAATCACTGCGGGGCCTCACCCCATTTGTTGCGTACGGGCAGGTTGATACCCCCGCAATCACCAGGAGAGGTGGCTCCGCCCACCAGCCACCCACGCACCACCAAAACACCACCACCGCAGAAATTTGCCATTAATTTTTATTTTGGCGGTGCTGACAGAAATTTAAGGCACCATAAATGTTTTTTTTTAAGCGGTAGAATTTAGTGATTTTTGTCAACAGAAGACATTAATTGAATTTAGATATTTTGTCTATAAATACATAGAACAGAATTGTAATTTTTTTTTTTATTAGTTGCCGAGATATAGAACAGTGCAGTTCTATTTTTTTTAATGTAAGCACAGCAGTGCGTTTATAAAAATAGAGAGAGCAGAATTTAAAATAATACACAACAGTGTATATTTTATAAAAACACAGTGAGTTGTTTTTTAAGACAGAGAGCTGTTTATTTTATTTTTACAGAGACAGAGAAGAGTTTTTTTTTTTTTTTGGAACTGTGCTTAGAAGCAGTCCAGTAATAGTATGTAATTCCTCGGCAGTGAGGAAGAATTGTAACAAATTTTTTTACTGAATAGAATTTTTTTATGAGAAAAATCTGTCACTTTGTATGCAAATTTTTAAATATTTTCTCTGTGTTAGAGAGGGAGTTTATTCTCCATTGATAATTCTGGAATTTTCAAATTTCCAACAGCCAGAACGAAAGGCTTTCTAGAACTGCAATCTCTTCATGTCTTCAATGCCATCAGCTGCCATGATCATCCGAGCTATGCGTTTGTAGGATTTCACCGTCCACGACCTACATACGTTCACTTCCGAGGTACGCGTTTTGAGTATTACAATCTCCGCACCACCATATATGGCACTCGCAAGAGGCTGAAGCTGTCTATCACCACCATCCAATTTTGTCAACAACTGTGCAAAATATATATATATATATATATATATATATATATATAATTAGAGTTGAATCGATGCTTTCAACCCTACTTATATGGAGGAAATTCCCCCACATGCTCTACCAAGCGGAAATAGGTCGTGCCAATTTAAGGGAATCCGATTCCGAAAGTGGGGGAGTTGGGTAGCGGAGATTCGAATGCCAAGGTCTCGACAAAAGTTATGGCTTGGATCATACACAACTGCGGAACAGGCCGCCCGCGCCTTCGACGCCGCAGTGTATTGCCTTCGAGGGCCCAACGCCGTATTCAACTTTCCGGATTCACTTCCCTCTATTCCCTCTGCGTCTTCTTTATCCCGTCACCAGATTAAGCCCGCTGCTGCCAGATATGCTATCTTGGAAGAAGTGCCTTCCATTTCGCCTTCTGCACATGAGAATGAGAATGAGAATGCAATGCCAATACGAAGAAGAGGAAGAAGGAAAGGAAGGACGCTGCATTGCCATCAATATCGGCTTCTGTTCAAGGAACAATATTTTCGTTGAGTGACAGTCAACATCAGCAAGAACATGAGTCGGCGTTGTGGGAGAATCTGCTTGCCTCGCCTCCAATAATTTGGAGAGATTGCCATCAATTTGGGAGGAGGTGCAGGAGCAGCACCATGAAGAGGAGGACATGAGCAACTTCGACAATTTCACAGACCTGTGGAACTTCGATGATGTTTGAATTGTTTTCCGAGTTGAGGTCAAATATCGTTGATGGTTATTTTCAAATGAACTTTTACTTTTACTTTTACCGTTAATATCTTTGTGATTCATAAAATAGATTTATGATTCATAAAGTGAATAAATCACATTTTTATTATTTAATCATAGAAATAAATGTTTGAAAGCTTTATATTATGGTACAAAGAATACCAACATTTAAAACTGTAAATGTGAATTAATTAAAAGAGAGTGACTGGTTAACGAGATATTTTTTATAATGCAAATTAGCTGATTCAATTAATTATGAGATCGAATATCGCATAAATTTATTTCGATTTTCAGATGAATACAAACTACATGACGCTGGTTACTACACGACGCTGGTTATTGGTTTCTGTTATAAACAACATTTAATTCAATTAATTTAAATATAATAATATAATATTATTTGATTCTAAATTGGTATATGAGATTTTGTTGTGGGTAAAACAAGGGATCTATTTTACTGTACAGATTTCACTTTTAAGTTTATCAAAGAATACATATTATAAAATATATTTTTTCTTATTAATTTATATATATTCTTATTTTCAGTAAAAAATATATGTTCTTAATTATTAAGCTGTGATGATTTTTTTGTTATTTAAAATATATTTTTAATGTATAAGTAAATTTATTTTTATTTTTAAAAATTGGACACATTTATATTACACAATTCAAATTTTTATTAAAATATTGTATATTAAAATATTTCTAAAAAATACCCAACAAAATCATCAAATATAAAAAATGAGATCACGTTCCCCACAATATTGGTATCAAAATTTGTCGTAACATCAACATAAAATCAGAGAACAAACGAGGAAGCGCTGGAGCGAACGCGTTGCTGCCTGCCGCCGCATCTTGATCCAGGCCGCTTTCTTGCTAGGGCTTGCGCCCATGGAGGGGCTGGGCTCTCCCCAGGGGCCTCCCCCCCCCCCTCCCCCGCCCTCTTCTGCTGAGGCTTTCAACCGCTTATTGGCAGGGCTTCCTAAGAAGAATAATGTTGAAGCTGCGAAATTTGTTAAGAAAATTGATGATATACCTGAGATCTCTCTCCCTGCAGAGACTCCGATCCAGGTTGCTTTATCACTCGCCGAACGAGCTCTCATAGGCCAGTTCACAGGGCTATGTCCATCTCCAAAAACCACTGAGAGCTGGGTCAACAGAAACTGGGCGCCTCTGATCAAAGAAAGCGTTACTTCTTATTTTTTGGGGAGAGGTTACTTTCTCTTCGAGTTCACTTCAAAAGATGACAAAGATCTGATCTTCCAGAACGGCCCCTACTTCATGGGCCCTCAGGGTTTGTATCTAAATAAGTGGACTCCGGACTTCGATCCTGCCGTGGATGTGCCCAAAGCAATCCCGGTGTGGGTTAGACTCCCAAATCTACCAGTTCAGTGCTGGAATTGGGACTCTCTGAGGCATATTGGAAATTCCCTTGGGAAGTTCATCGATCGAGCAAACAACAAGGACCAGTATGACTGTGCTAGGATCTGCGTGGAAGTAGATCTGGAGGTTGGGCTACCAGAGGCCATCAAAATCAAAGTCGGAAGCTGGTCGCATGTGCAGAAACTGGACTATGAGCAGCTGCCCTTCAAATGCCGGAAATGCCATGTCTATGGCCATTTCGCCAGAGGCTGTCCATCCAACAACGAGGATGTGCAAGGGAAGGAGGACGGATGGAATCATGTCAAGCGCTCCAAAACCTCCCATAAGGCTCAAAAGCTGGGAGGCCCCATTGGCAAAGGTCCCCAACATGCCTCTTCTCAGTAGATCCCGTCTAAGCCCTCTCCTGAAAACAAGTTCGAACTCCTAAGCTCGCACCAAGAGGACACCCGGGAGCGAGAGGAGACAGCATCCCCGGACAAAGGGAATCCCTCTATGTCTTCCAAAGACGCAAGTGTTGCAGAAAGCTCAAAAGAAATACCTGTTGAAGTCGAGGAAGAGGACCAGGAGTCGGAAGATTCGGAGGAGGAAGGAGAAATAGGCGACTCTCAGGTCTCCGTTAGGAGATCCACAAGAGGTCACAAAACAGATCGGGAGAAAAGAGAGCAAGAAATGTACAAGGACAAGTTATAGGGCAGCCAACCAACTCTGGAGAAGCTACTAGCAAAAAAGCTGAAGATGGTGAGAAACCAGCCCCAAGGCTCCAAGGGAGCCCAACAGAGCAAAGGTAAATAATGAAAATAGTCTCCTGGAATTGTAGGGGTATGGGGAGCAAGATCAAGGAAGAGGCAACAAGAAACTTAATACGAATAGAAGCCCCAGACATATTCCTTATCCAGGAGACTAAGATGGAGGAAGCAGACTTCCTCCAAACAAGTAAAAGAATCTGGAGTAAAAGCAAAGCAAAAACTGTCTCAGCCCGAGGAGCCTCTGGAGGGTTAGGCACACTTTGGAATGATAGCAAGTTCTCGTTAATTTCTGAAATTTCAAACACTCACTGGCTGCTCCTAAAAATGCATCATCTTGTCACTAAATAATACTTTTGTCTCTTTAATGTATATGTACCGGTCAATGCTGGAGAAAAAAAGGCCTGTTGGGACTCGATAAGAAACCAAGTAGAATTTGGGAACCTTGACAACATCATTATTGCAGGTGACCTCAATCTCACATTGCATTCCTCTGAAAAGAGAGGAGGCTGCATTGTGCGTGATCCGGCGAGGGAATGGGCAGAGGATCTTCTGCAAGATTGGGATTTGCTGGACATCAATCCCTCTTCAGGTAAGTTCACTTGGTCAAATAAAAGAGTAGGCCCTGGTCACATAGCAGCAAGACTGGATAGATTTTTTGTACAAAGTTCCTTTCTATTGCTTGGTTTAGATGCTAGTATGCAAATCCTGCCTTGCAGCATATCTGATCATAACCCTATCAAGCTTGATCTCCGGGCTCACCCCGACCTCGGCCCCATTCCCTTCAGATTTAGCCCCCTCTGGGTCAAGGAATCCAATTTCATGCAGATTGTCAAAGAAAGTTGGTCTCAGCCAGTCAATGGATCACCCTTCTTCGTGTGGGAAGAAAAGCTCAGAAGAACGAAAGCTGCCTTAAAATGCTGGGCTAAAACTCTTTCTAACCCAACAGCTGAAAGGAAAAATCTCCAAAGTCAACTGGAAGCACACCACTTGCTTTTGGAAGAGGCATATGTTACTAGAGAAATCCTCGATAAGGAGATTCAACTCCAACAACACTTCCACAAAGCCTGCCTGGCAGAAGAAGAGTTTTGGAGGATTAAGTCTCGTTGCCTATGGCTTAAAGCGGGAGACAGAAATTCCTCTTTCTTTCACAAGCAAACTCAAGCCAGAAAATGCTTCAACACCATTTCCAAGATTAAGGATGACAATTCCAATCATAAAGATTTTGCAAGCATTAAACGAGCAACTTTTCTTCACTTCCAGAAGTTGTACAGTGAGGATGCGAATCTGATTCAAAATTCTGATCTTCTGGACTGGGTCCCCCCTTCAATCTCTGCTGAGATGAACCATCTTCTCGAAGCTAAAGTCACCAAGGCTGAGGTTAAGAATGCTCTCTTTGCCATGGATCCTGACAAAGCACCAGGACCGGATGGATTCACCGCCAAATTTCTGCAATCCTGTTGGCACATTGTGGAAAAGATCTCTACAAAATGGTTCAAAAATCCCAAGACTGTCAGAAAATAGGAGGTAGTACAAACTCTGCGTTCCTTGCTCTCATCCCCAAGGAAAAAGGCGCGAATTCCTTCAACAGATTTCGCCCCATCTCTCTCTGTAATACTAGTTATAAGTTGATCACCAAAGTAATAGCAAACAGGCTGAAATATCTTCTCCCCACAATCATTCCAGAAAATTAAGGGGGCTTTATTCATGGTAGATAGTTAGTGGACAATTTCATTTTGGTTAAAGAGGCAATTCTCTCAAGCCAGCAGCATAAGGAAAGAGTTATGGTTGTCAAACTGGACTTAGATAATGCCTTTGATCGAGTCAGGCATTGCTTCCTTTTGAATGTTCTGAAAAAATTTGGATTTGGGGAGAAATTTATAAACTGGATTCGGGCCTGTATCTCAGAGCCTTGGATTGCTCCCCTTGTTAATGGCAGAGCAGCGGAATTCTTCAAAGCCTCAAGAGGACTAAGACAGGGCTGCCCTCTTTCTCCCCTTCTGTTTGTCCTCCAGGCCTCCGTTATCAGTTTCTATCTAAACAAGAAAATGCAAGAGCAGGAGATCACGGGGCTTTGTATTGCCAGAGGAGTTAAAAGCATCAACCATGCCCTCTTCGCAGATGATACTTTGCTGCTGGGGGCTGCAACACTCCATTCAGCCAATAGCTTTAAAGAAGCTATAGATGAATATTGTATGGTGTCAGGAAGTAGCCTCAACAAGGGGAAATGCCATATTTACAGTTGGAACACTCCTCCCAGCTTGCTCAGTTCCATTGCAAGGTGTTTTGGCTTCACAACCTCTCCAGCTTGGACTTCTTTCAAATACCTTGGGCTTCCTATCTTCCTCAAGAGGGCCTATAGTAAGGATTGGCTCCCCCAAGTGGAAAAATTCAAAACGAAGCTCCAGGCTTGGGGGCTCACCTGGCTCAATATTGCGGGCAAGTCTGTTCTCATCAAAGCTGTCCTTTGTAGTCTTCCCCTATTTCAGTTCTCTGTACTCTTGGCCCCAATTGGCATCCTTCAAAAAATGGATCAGCATATTCGAAACTTCTTTTGGAAAGGGGGCAAACATAATGAGAGGAAATTCCCACTGGTAAACTGGGAGACTGTCTCCAAACCTCTGAGGGAGGGGGGGCTAAACTTCAAGAATCTTTCTCTTCAGAACATAGCCATGGGAGCCAAGCTGCTCTGGAGAATCATTGCGCCCAAGCCTTGCTGGGCCCAATTAGCTCTCTGGAAGATATATTTTAAAGGCATGAGACTCAGATGCCTAGATGTTCCTCTCCCCCAAGGCGTCTCTCCCTTTTCTAGAATCTGCTCCAAAGCCGCCCCCCTGATCAGCTCCAACGCCTATTGGATTCCTGGAAACGGTAAGAAGATAAATATCTGGACAGATCGTATTCTGGGTCGTGATCCAATTGGTGACTGTTCCTCTTTGAGCGCGCTTCGTTGCTCGTTGACTTCTGCTGGGAAAACCACACTGTGGGATATCTCCACGTGGGATGGGACGCATTGGGCAGGCTGGAATTTCTTTGATGTGCCTCCGAAGCTCCTTCAGGAATGCAATTGTCTTCGCTCCATGTTGAACGGTATTGCCCCCATACATCTGCGCAGAAGAGATTCGCGTGGCTGGGGATTACTGGCTGCAGGTTACACTGTAGCCCAAGGCTACGCAAATCTCACCTTGAGGCCTCACGTCCCCCCGGACCCTGCCCCTTGGACTGCGATCTGGCGTCTACACTCTCTGCCTAAAATCGACATGTTCTGTTGGCTTCTTTGCCACAAGAAAATTCTTACAGATGACAAACTGCAGAAACGAGGTTTCCATGGTCCGTCCAGGTGCTCATTGTGCAGAGAAAGTGTGGAATGTGCCACACACTTGATCTTGAATTGTAAATTCACTGTGTAGGTTTGGAGCGAGCTGATGGATTACTGGAACCCCAATTTTTTCCTTCCCTCCTCTATTTCTAATCTTTTTTCAAATTGGCAGAACAGTTACCCCGGTCCTCCACCCAAAAACAAAGTGATAAAAAAGGCGTGGTCTGCCCTCCCCAAAATCTGCTGCTGGCAGATCTGGCTTGAGCGAAACAACATAATCTTTAGATATACTAAGCATGATGTCAAGGTGGTGGCGGCCAAGATAAAATTCCAGTTAAAGGAGAGCTTGGAAAATCAAAAAGATGCCTCAAATCTTAATCAATTAGATTTAGTCTGGGGTGCCTCCCTAAACCTGCAATTTCTTCAAGCCAACAGCCACATTTCCCCCATTAAAGATTGAAAAATAAGGGGAAAGAACAATGTTGAGTTTCAAGACTGGATCTCCAAACAACAGATGCACTCTTTCTTCTTTGATGGGGCATCAAAGGGTAACCCAGGAAGGGCCGGGGCAGGAGGTATTGTAAAAAATGCTGAAGGTATTTTGATCCACAGCTTTGCATGGGGTCTGGGGATCAACTCCAGCATTCAAGCAGAGGCATTGGCCCTCCTTCAAGGCCTTAAATTGCCCTTGAATCTAGAAATCAAGGAGGTTAATGTTTTTGGGGATTCCCAAGTGATAATCAAAATTATGGTGACAAATTCCTCCCCCCAGGATCTTAGATTGGCAAGGCTGATATCCAGAATCAGAACCTTGGGGAAATTGTTTAAAAAGATGAACTACTACCATGTCTTGAGAGACAACAACAAAGAAGCAGACCTTGAAGCAAATAAAGCTGTCCTCATCTCTACTGGAGCAATAATTCGAGACGGGGACGAAACATGGGATCCAATTCCATAATTTGCCAGCTCAAATGTTTTACTGCTTGCTATTGAATCAGTTTGTTTGTATTTTTAAACTAGGGGAAATCACACAAATCGAGTGCATAATTGTAGCCAAAAAGAGCTGGAAGCTGTCCGCAAGTCTCATAGCATTTTAGGCTATGGATACTTCCTGGGCCCTTCTCCCTCTCATTGTAATCCGAAATCTGGCATTTAGACCCAGCAATTAATATATCTCATAACCGTTTCTGTGAAAAAAAAAATATTGTATATTAAAATATTATACAAAATTTTGAATAAAATTATTATAAAACAAGTATAATATATAGCTTAGTACAAAAAGTAATAATTTATTATAATTAGGATAAAAATTAATACTTGGATATTTCAAACAAAAATTAGGCTTTAAATAGGAAAAAATGATATGATTATTTTATAAACTTATTGGTCTCATAAAAATATTGGATGCCTCCACTAAACATTACAATTGTTTGTATTTTGTTGATTACTTGTAATTAAAGGGTTGTCCTAGTTGCCAATTCCACTAGTTCACACATACAATAATGTATGTTTAATAAAACTAAATTTTGTTAATAATTTTTTTGAAAAGGTTGAAAAATTTGTTTGATTTGTTTTAGAATTTTATTTATATATTTGTTTTTATTTTAATAAATCCAATCATAAATCATTTTGATTTTTTTATGAAGTTAAAGGTTTAAAATTTGATATTGTAACACATTTTTAAATTATGATTTGGATAAGTATATATGGAATACCTTTAATAATAAATAAATAGACAAAGTTTAGTTGAATTAATGAATTTTATATCTTTTAGAGGTATATTTCTCAATCAATTTTTCTTTATATATTTAAAATAAAATATTAACCTTTAATTACTTAATTAATTAGAAAAAAGAAACAAGTATATATATACATATATATATAACCAAATGCATAAATTTAAGGAAAAATGATACATGAAAAAGTTAACGTTGAGTATGTTGGAGAATAAATTAAAATAATTTTGATAATTGAAATGGAACTTTTATATATACTCAACCATCAAGAACTTAAAATTTGTTGACAACCCTCAAAAGATATTTAGCTTCAAAGGTGTGTGTTGGTGTATTATACAAATCAAATAAATTACCCAACCATGCATAATACTAATAAAATATAACTACTAAAGAAATATATGGATACATTGGTCTTTTTGTGTTGAGTGATAAGACAACTTGTGGAAGATGGTTCCACATTATGCTTGAGATGAAATATGTGTAAAATTAAAATATTTTTTTAATTCCAAAAATGTATTAGTGAAACTAGACTAATTTGTTGTTTACAAATCAATGAATCCTCAATCAAAGTGAAAATGGATTAACATTCATTCTTAATATGTGATTCTATACATGCCCTCTAAATATAATACATATATCTGTATACTCACCATACATACTCTTATCGAAATACATATAAAACCATATATTTTTTACCTTATATTATTTGAATTATAAAATAATAAACTACATAAAAGTATTGGTTGGATTTTTTCTATTTTTATTATATTTAAATAATATATACGCTGCCCTATACTTTTTACTAATTTTTAGTATTAAAATAATTACAATATGGATATGAAAATCCTTATACTATCTATCCAATATAAATTATTCTTGATATTATCTATCCAATATAAATGATTTGGTATATAGAAACATTGCTTGAGCCTCAACCGGTGACAAGCGGGAGCCAGAATTCAACATTGAAGATGATCTCGACTTTAAAGTCAACAAACAATCATGAATCTCTAACAACCCTAGAACGACCTCTAAATAACTGAACCAACACTTCCTTCGGGCATCCTTCGGGCCGGATGCCGGAGGGTTATCTTCTCTCCAACTCTCACTCACTCACGTAATTGACTTGTGCGTAGTTTCGGTAAGGTATATTTAAAAAAAATAAAAATAAAATAAAAGTAAAAAAAATCGCAATTATTTATATTATTAGTACATTTATATTAACTTGAATCATATTGTGGTAATGTCAATGGCAATGCTTTTTTCTAAGTGACTTTTGTTTTTGTAGTTTGTACTTGCTAGGTAGTTTTTTAATTTATAAGAGTTAAGAGTTATGTATCATATTGAATTTTCTTAATTTTTGAAGTTTATGACAAAAATGACTTTAGTTCTTGTTTTATAAACTAAAGTGATATGCTAGATTCAAGTTTAAATCCACATTTCACAAATGAGATATTGGTTTGCTTCACTTTTTCTCATCATTAAATGTAAAACAATTAGGTATCATATTGAATTTGACACACACACACACACACACACATATATATATTGAAGAGAAATTTTTGAAGTTCATGACAAAAAGGAATTTCGCTTCACTTTATAAACTAAAAGGACATCCCAGATTCAAATCAGTGAAGCAATATGAATGTTGTGGAAATTCCTTATTTATCACACGTTTAAATAGGACACAAAAGTACATCATAGGATTGATATAGAGAAAGAGTTGTTTGTTTTTTTTATAAACAATGTGGTATAGAACATAGTCTACATCATCTTTAACACGTTTTCTTGATAGTTTAACAGATGGAGTCTTCCTACGGAGCGTTACACAGTGGTGATTAGAGACCTGTGGAAATGTCAATTGCTAAATTTCCTCTGCGTTCGTTCGTTCGTTCGTCCTTACCGTGGAGATACCTTGATTTGTGGAGCCGAAAGTGTGGATCTACTCATAGATCTACCCACAATTTTATTAGTTGTCTGAAATCACGGGGATAGCTGAATTCTGGAGTTAATTGGCAGATGTGATTTGAGCGGATCTAATTTGGTTATTCTCTTGTTCAGAAGATTTATTCGCTGTTGGAGTTCCATCCATGATTCTTCGGCTTTGAGGTGAATCACCCTCTCGTGATGACTCACTGCTGCTGGATCCCTGCCACCGTCACACTCTAGCTTGCCCCTCTTCCTCTTGCTGTATTCTCAAAACTCCTGATGCTGTATTCTCAAAACTCCTGATTTACAATGCTCGTTGTTGACAGCGTTCCTCCACGCAGTCACAGAAGGCTCTTCATCGATCCACTAGTCCGCCCAAACCAATGGACAAACAAATGAAATATATTCTCTTATCTCCCTCAGCCCAAGAGGGGCCGAGGTCTAGGCCCTTAAGGCTCTGATACCAAAATAAAATGTGAATATGCAAAACTATATCTGTTATTAATCAAATAGATTACACATATTTTCATATCAGGTTCACCATCACGGTTAACGCTGACGATCATAACGCCACAGAAGCAACCAGTGGTTCAATGACTATTAACGTCGAAGATAACAACGCTAAAGCATAGCCCATCTCCAGAAACTTGAGTTGTTAGGATTGGCCTCGGAGCTATAAAGCAGTAAAATGTATGTTTCGATGCCATGGGCGACTGGTTATTGCTTTAGCGTTGTTATCTTCGACGTTGATAGTCATTGAACCACTGGTTGCTTCTGTGGCGTTATGATCGTCAGCGTTAACCGTGATGGTGAACCTGATGTGAAAATATGTGTAATCTATTTGATTAATAACAGATATAGTTTTTCATATTCACATTTTATTTTGGTATCAGAGCCTTAAGGGCCTAGACCTCGGCCCCTCCTGGGCTGAGGGAGATAAGAGAATATATTTCATTTGTTTGTCCATTGGTTTGGGCGGACTAGTGGATCGATGAAGAGCCTTCTGTGACTGCGTGGAGGAACGCTGTCAACAACGAGCATTGTAAATCAGGAGTTTTGAGAATACAGCAAGAGGAAGAGGGGCAAGCTAGAGTGCGACGGTGGCAGGGATCCAGCAGTAGTGAGTCATCACGAGAGGGTGATTCACCTCAAAGCCGAAGAATCATGGATGGAACTCCAACATGCATTGAAGCACCAAGAAGGTCAACCCGAGAAACTCAGCTTCCTACAAGGTATAGAGATTATGCCTTAATGTCTAATATAATGAATGTTGTAGAACCAATTGATTATGAGCAAGCTAAACAACATGAACAGAATGCAAAGTTGTACAAAGATGATGGAACTAAAGAGGCAGATGGAACATTATATCGTCAGTGAGTGGGAAGTTTGAACTATCTCACCACTACCAGACCAGACATTGCATACTCAGTCAGTATCCTTAGTCAATTCATGGCTAAGCCTTCAGGAAATCACTGGAATGCTGCAAAGAAAGTGCTCTGATACCAAAATAAAATGTGAATATGCAAAACTATATCTGTTATTAATCAAATAGATTACACACATTTATACATGAATTAGTCTCAAGATAAGAAATCTATCTTGGATGTACAATAAGTTGGTTGAGGGAATATCTCAACCTCACACCAAATAAGGAAACTAGTTTTAGCTAACCTAGGAAATAGGAACATACTCTATTCATAGAGAGTCACAACTGGACAAGTAGGAATTACACATTTCAACATAGAACATAGTCTACATCATCTTTAAAACGTTTTCTTGATAGTTTTTGTTGTAAATAAACTGAAAATGTTAATACCTTAACATAGATCTAGTACATTTTTTCACAATTATATAATTTGAGAATCAAAACCAGAGAAACAAGTGTTTCTCTAAAGTATTGAGATACTGCTTCAACTCCCTTAGCAGTGTTTCGTCATGTCTCACAAAGCTCTCAATCACTTTATTAAAATCAAATGTTATAATCCTCATATCCTCCATAACTGCAGGAAATATCACAATAACTATTGTGAGATTCCAAAACAAACTCCATTGAGCAATCTAGAATGCACCTATGAAATATTTCATTAACCAATAATGATTTTAAGTTTTTTTTTGAAATCTGTGTGACTCTTTGTTATATAGTATTAAGACATCCATCCGACATTGCACAACCTAGATCCTACCCATGTGAATTACATATGCAAACTTTTGGCAACACAGAGGTATTCCAATCCACTACTGGGAAAATGGATTTTGGTAATATATGTGGCTTGCTAATAACATCATTAGTTACATCTCTGTCACAAGAAGCAAAAACTTGTTTAAGCCCTTTACAAGGTACAACTGGAAGAGTTTCTATGATAGTATGAAGCCACTTCACATTAGTCATTCTTGTGCTCACTGGGGTGGGAGGAAACATCTTGAAATTATAATTTGTTGTTCCTGAGGTTGATGGAGACATTGGGGAAGATAATGGAATTTTTATTCTCTTAATTGGTGAGGAGATAGCCTCACACATTCGTTGCACAATTCATATAAAAGAAGACAATGTTTATTTTCTTAGAAAACATCTAAAAAAATTTGGAATCACTACATCACATTTGAAGCATTTAACTAAACAAGTTGAAATTTGGCAAAGACGAATGAGGATTTTTTGAACATGTTGAATATTGCACACCTACTTGGAATGCATAAATTGTTTCGCTGTGTAGATGCATGGCTTGGTGTTATCAATCCAAACAAAGGGTACATAAAGGTTGTACTTGTATGTTAGTGCGTATTATGTATAATAAGGTGCAATCTGGTGGACTCATGCACAAGTTACTATACAAGTATGTCATTGAAATATCTATGTTTCAAATTGTTAATCTGAAGCTTCTTGAATTCAAAGTAACATGATACCAAAAATAAAATTCTTAAAATATGTTTAACACTTTCTCCAATAAATGTTTTGACATTATGCTACCATAAAGCATACATTTTCCCATTATATTGACTGAATCAACAAACTCACGGAAAGAACCAAAACAATTATCCTCATCATTCACAAATATCCTCTTATCCAATTCTCCTCCATCATCAATTACATCCATCTAGTTACTCTTTAAAATTATTATGCTTGAATTCAGGGACGGTTCCTCCATGAAGCGCTCAAAATAGCTAACACTGTGTGTTAAAGGAAAATCAAACCCATTAAAACATATTTAATTATTGATTTGATAGATTGATATAATTGAAGGTTCCAAATTCATATTAAAATATAAAATTAATAAATGCAGTGAAGACTCATCGACATGTCTTTATGTCTTCCAACTCTCAAGATTGACATTCTGATCTTGGTAATGGGTTTTTCTACATATTGTATTGTATTTTTTGTAGGATATTAACTTTTTCAATAATATTTTACAAATCACCATGTGAAATATGATAAATTTTTCAGAATAGTTATAATATCAACACCTTTGTTGGATCTCCTGGTTGAATGTAGTACACATTATTTTAAACATGTACAAAATAGAAGCTTGCAAAAGGAAAATATGTAGTGAAACTCAACAAGAGGAAACACCAGCAACACATGAATCATTTGTGATAAAAAAAAGATAAAAACATAAAATTTGAAACTTCAACAAAAGAAAAATAAAGACTTAAGAATAAAAAATTAGGTACTAAGTTATCCATGCAGAGCAATTAAAAATTTCTTGGGGAGTTGAGGGAGGAATCATATCAATTCTATACACGTGAAAAAATTAAATATTAATGCAAGCAGTAAAAATGATGAAAAATATTCCATATCACGAGTTTAAGTGGTTTCTTACATGTCAGAAGTTTTTTCGACATGTCAAATTGCATATCTTTCCAAAGAGGGCCCGACATGTCAAATTGTGTATCTTTCCAAAGGGGGTCAAACGTAGTAGGTTTTTTTGGAGTCAGTAAGTCCCAACAAACCAATGAAGAGGGGGCATATTGAGAAACATGATTCACTCAAGGAATACGAATTAGTGCTTTGAAAAATCCATTAATAATATTATGCGTTCAGGAGTTTTGTGTTCATATAGATATTTTCCAATGATACAAGGAACTGTGAAGCCTTTTCAGAGCACAATCTCTTGGAAATTTAACTTGAACGAAGTTCAATATTTGCAAAATGAGATTTCTAGTTAAACATTTCAAGAGTATTGGAAGTGCTAAAGGAAAAATTGATTGTGGAATTAAATATGTTGGATAGATCCTATATGTAATTCTAGAAATTCATTCACAATATAATTTATGCCAGTGAAATGTATATATTGTAGATACAGTAAAGGAAAATATATGATGGCTGAACTTGTAGTTATTTTATTCAATTCAAGATTGTAATTCAGAATCCTAAGCACAATAATGACAATAGAATTTTCAAAGGGAAATATTTCTATAAATCATGTATCTAAACACTTTCTTTAAATGCATATAAAGGTATTTCCCTTTCAAAACAATTATCAAAATATTTCATGTAATGGAGGTTGTTGAAGTACATTTTTCCCTGTACCTTAGTTATTCAGAATGCCTTGAACATTAATCCGAGAAAGATTTCAATTTACTAAACTTAAAGGTGGAAAATTTTCCTCTAGATTGGTGGAATTCAAAAATGTTGTGGGAGGATTATAGGACATTGAAAAATGCCATGGGAAGATTATGGGACAGACATCAATAGATATTGATTATTAATGCCCAAGGGGAGACCAACAGTAATGAAATTTCCAGTAAAATATGAAATATAATAAAATGAATTATAAGACAATTCATTCTTGAAAGCATAAAAATGATGGGGAACATATAGTATCAACCAAAGACACTTACCAATTTAGTTATATTGGAAAATTTTAGTGCAAATAGATAAGTACCAATAACAAAAAAGTGCTCCTTAGGTTTTAGAGTTAAAAAAATGCAATTAACCATGCTTCTTTTCTGTGTATAATTATTCTTTAGAGAGTTGAACTGGGAGAGTTGAACCCATCATCTAACAACATATAGTGCTAGAAATATCCCAGGTTCCTTAAAGGTACCTTGAACTCTCATAATGAGCATGTATAGTAAAGAGAAGCAACTCATCTGGTTAGAAAAATGCTATGGAAATGCTAAGTATAACAATTCATAACAAATTAAAGAGTATAAATTTTGCTACATTAGATTGAAATATTTGAAAATCTGCCATTTAACCTTTGAAGCTAGAGGAAACCTACAATTTTATTCTAATTAATCCCATTGATTTTTCACAAACCTCATTTCCAGATTACATCTCAGTGATCAAATATTTATTGTTTACTAAATGGAAGAAATTTTTTTTCCTAGACTTTTGGTAAATGGTAATATTAGGTATAAATCATATATTATAAATTATGAATCGTGTGAAAATTATGAATAAATATGACAAATCGAATGTTCTTGTATACATTAAAGTAATTTTCTTAAAGTACCTTGAAAGGTAATCTAAGAACAGGAAAAGAAAGAGTTTCATATGATTATTTCATTTTCATCATTAACTGAATTCATCACCAAAATTCCAACTTAATTTGATTAACATGGCAGTGATAACCTGTAGTATATGCTAAGAAAGATATTGGAAAACATGTTTGAAAAAAAAAATTGATTATCAATGAAATATTAAATATGGGTATGTTTAAATCAGATGTGCCCACAAAATTTCTAATTAACTAAAAGTAGAATATGAAAAAATATTATGTTATGCAAGAAAAATATGGAAAGTATCCATCTGGAACCTATATGGAGGAGTAAAAACAACTTCAAAAACCATCAAAGTTTCATAGATAAATATAGACACATGATGGATTTTGTTTTATATAGAAAAATGTTTCCATGATCCATCACATAAATATATTTGCACTGTTAAGTTTATGACTAACTAATGTGGTTAAAACTTAAACCGATTTCAAATGCAAAAGAATACATAGATAACAATTATTGGTCTCTCCAACAAGCCAATAATAGATATAGGAAAGATATAATTTCCAGATAGAACCAATGAGCGGGAACAATTTTTATGAACATTCAAGATTTGTTTGGATTTGAACCAATGAGCGAGATAAATTTTGACAAACATTCAATATTTTTTTGGATTTGTTTGGAGACATAGGACATTCATGATTGATTGCAAAGACAAATCCATGAGAAGAGAGGAATATGGAATGTAATAGTTCATTATTCAAACAACCAATACCATATAATACTAACTGGAGGTAAGACGTGATTAATACTAACTGGAGGTAAGACGTGATTACTGGACACAATAAGCAGAAAAAATTTCCACAAAACTTCAAATTTTTTGGAGAGAAATTAGAAGGATGAATGATGAGGCCAACAGTTCCATGAGAGAAAATGCTTAAAAGGCATGGGCATGACCTATTAACTTCCATGAGAGAAAATGCTTAAAAGCCATGGGCATGACCTATTAACTAGGATACAACACAAGATGATCCATATTTCCTATTAGTTAATACAACACAATATGATCCATATTTCCTAATAGTTAATTCAAAAAAATATGATCCATATTTCCTATCCCGGAACGACATGAGAAACTTTCAATTTAGTGTCTGTTTATTTAGGGATTTACTCAGTCTAGTGAAATAAATATTTTTTAATATTAGAATTTTATCCATATGAGTCAAAGTAGTACCTATGTATGTGATTAATATCTTATCATAATGCATATATGTCACAAGAATTTCATTATGGGATATTGTACCACATTACAAAAATAAGCATATACAGGAGACAAAAATATAGATATAAGTTCCTTATAACTAATTAACAAGATAAAAAATTTAAGCATTACGTGTAACATTGAGCATCCTCTTATCATAATTCCATGTGTAGATTCATGGAGGATTTTTTATAGATGTGAATAATATATTTCCTGAAATCCATCATGTATCAATTTTGGAATCGTCTTTGAAGCTCCAAAGACTTGCCAACCGTTTTAAATCTTATCACATAGGTGATGAAATGGATCATATATGACAAAGTTGTTGTAACATTTTTCCATTAGGGTCCATAATAGATAAAATACACAATTAGTGTTATGCGTACATAACTATATAGTGACTGCAAAATATCTCTGCAAGTTATAAAAAAAAATCTAGTTACTACCTTGAGTTGAACATCTATTCTACTTCTATGAAATTGGACAAATACTTAGCGGAGGTGAGCATGCAGGTTGTTGAAATCCCGTCTATGCACACTTCATGGTATTAGTTAAAAAAAATTATAATATATTACGAAGAAGAAATTGGAATGTACTAAAGGAAAATCCAACAAAACTATAAAGAGTGCCTGCAAAAGAGATTTTTAAACAGAAAACATGAAATATAATTACTACTTTGAGTTAAAAATCCATCATGATTCCATGAATTTGGAGAAAAATCTTGTTAGAGAGAAAGAATCAAGAATTCCCCACATCAAAATGTTTCCTACTTTGTTAATTATTAATAGCAAAGGTGTTACATTTATACTTGGACAATTTAGTTGGTTTAATAACTAAAAAGAAACTAATCTTTAACTATATGAAACTAATCTATAACTATATGCAACTAATTACAACTAACCGTGAAGGATTAAAACATTTACCCACTTAATTCAAAGGGTCAATGACATACCAAGTAAAGATCTAAAATTTTCAAATTTTTCACACCCTAATGCTTTGGTAAAGATATCAACAATTTGTTCTAAAGTTGGAGAATGAATAGATGAATTGTTTTAGCCTCTACATAATGTCGAATTAGATGATACTTGTTGTTGATATGTTTGGTTCCATCATGAAACTTTGGATTCCTGCCCAAGTGAATTGCAAAATATTTTTTGATAAATAGAGGAGTTGAATACTTTTGTTTCTCTTGAAAATCTTCGAGTATTTTTTGAAGCCAAATGATTTCCTTAGTGGCTTGATCTGCTGCAACATATTCGGCTTCGGTGGTAAAACCAACAGGAACAGTTTCTTGTGCGATCTCCAACTGATGGCTGCTGATCCAAGATTCATTGAATATCCAGAAATTGAGACTCCATTTTCTTTATCTCCATCAAAATTTAAATCTGAATAACGAGCAAGATGGAAGTCTAAAACTTTGGAATATTTGATGCCGTCAGTCTGAGTTCCTTTTAAATATTTCAAAATTATTTTTCGTGCTACCCAATGCCCCTCACAAGGATGAACCATAAACTTGAAAAGTATTTCGATAGAAAAGGTTATATCATGATGAGTAATAAACAAATAAATCAAACTTCCATCAAGTTGCATGTACTTTGTTGGATCTTCAAACAACTTTCCTTCTTTGGAAGTAAGTTTCAAATTTTGCTCCCTTGGAGTAGCAACGGGATTACATTTCTTCATAACATATCTGTTCAATAATTTATCAACATATTTTTTCCGAGAGATGAAAATATGTTACGGTTTTTTATCAACTTCATTTCCAAGATAATAATGAAGTAAACCTAAATCTGTCATATCAAAAATATTTTTCAAATCCTTCTTTATAGATGATATGTATTCATCATTGTTTTCTGTGATCATCAAATCATCAACATATACAACTGACACTCCAACATTCTTAACAAAAAGAGTTGCATCATCTAGGTCAAAATGTTTATAGTTTAATTTAAGAAGATGTTCAGTTAGCTTCTCATACCATGCTCATGGCGCTTTTTTCAAGCCATACAAAGACTTCATTAGTTTTCAAACCTTTTGTTCTTTCCCTTTAACGAAAAAACCTTCTGGATGAAACATGTAAGCATGTTCTTTGAAATCTCCATTTCAAAAGGATGTTTTCACATCCTTATGATGAATTTTCCATTATTTCTGAGTTGTAATAGAAACAAAGATCTAATAGTGCCCCATTTAGCTATAGGAGAAAAATTATCTGTATAGTTGATACCCTCTTTCTGTGCATATCCCTTTGCTACAAGTCTTGCTTTGTGTTTTTCTAACGAAACATCAACTTTATACTTAGTTTTATAAATCCATTTGCAACCAATAGGTTTGATGCTAGCAGGAGGATCCATGAGCCTCCATGTACCATTTTTTATGAGAGCATCAAATTTCTTTTTCATTGCATATTTCCACTGTTCATAACTAGCAGCTTCTTCAAAGAAATTAGGTTCACAATCCACACAAAAATTAAATTCACAATGAGAATAGTTACATGAGGAACTTGCAGCCTTAAACTCATCATATTTCTTTGGAAATGTTCAAATATGAGTTGACCTTCGCAGAGGTTGTGTAGGAAGTTGTTGAGGACGTTGCTCATATTCTTCATCTAGCTCAGTTCTTGCCATTTCTGTCATTGTTTATGTAGAAACACTTGCATCAACTAATTCATCATCAACAACGATGTAATTATCATCATCAACCACAACCAATTTCTCATCATTTAGAGAAGGAAACTCCAAAGTATGATACATTATAGGAATGCCCCCTTCAAGATGGGGAAGTATATTATCTGATCCATAATAAAACTTTTGAGGCACAAATTTTTCTATTTGATTAAGTTTTCTATCAAAAGTGAGGGAATCTTTATCAGTTTCAAGAAAAAATACATCTCTTGAGAAAATAAACTTTTTTGTCTCTTCATCATACAATCAGTTTGCCTTATAAGTCATGGAATACCCTAAAAATATATATTTTCTGCTTCGTTCACTCAGCTTATTTCTCTGATGTTTAGGAATCAAAGCATAACATTGAGAACTGAAAATTTGGAAATGTTCAACAGCAGGAAGATGACTATACCACATTTCATATGGAGTTTGGTTGTTAATGACAGAGGAAGGGCACTGATTTATAATGTATATCGCACAGATCACGGCTTCTCCCCAAAACATTAATTTCACATTCTTGAAAAACATCATTGACCTTACCATATTAAGCAATGTTTGGTTCATTCTTTCAGCAAGATTTTTTTGTTGTGGATTATATGGTATTGTGGTCTGGTGTTTGATGCCATTATCTTGAAAATATGTTTCAAAATTATGTGAAGTATATTATCCTCCATTATCAGTCCTTATAGTACCAATAGTAAGTTGTGCTTAATTTGTTATCAAGGGATGAAATTTCTTAAACATATCAAAAACTTGTGATTTTTCATTAATCAAATAAACCCAAGACATCCTCAAATAATCATCAATAAAAGTGAGTATGTATTTATTTCCATTC
Organism: Pinus albicaulis; assembly: GCA_034641835.2. Lineage (NCBI taxonomy): Eukaryota > Viridiplantae > Streptophyta > Pinopsida > Pinales > Pinaceae > Pinus > Pinus albicaulis. The sequence continues at coordinate 377,944,208 of CM076581.1, forward strand.
GCAGTTGATATAGGCATTGGACCACATAATTGAGAGTGTATAAGCCTTAATTTTCTTGTAGCTCTAGAGTTAAAATTCTAAAAAGATTGTTTTTGATGCTTGCCCAATATACAAGCATTACATGGGGTTAATTTTTTGGGAATTGTTGAAAGTCCCCTTAATCCCTTTTGTTTCATAATTTGAATACTTTCATAATTGACATGACCGAAGCGTGCATGCCATAATAAAGAAGAGGACAGGGTATCACTTTGTTGAACCAAATAAGTTGTCTTTAATGAAACAGACGACATACCATGCAACTTTAATAATTTATCTTCTTCCACACCAATCATTACAATTTTATTGTGAGATTCTCTTCTAATTTCTACTTTACCATCAAATATGTGAATGGAACGTCCCTGTTGTCTTATTTGTATAAGAGATAAAAATAAAATTCGGAACTGCAGAATGTAAAGAACATCATTCAAAATATAATTTGAAAGTCTAAGAATTTTTAATTGAATTGAACCAATCCCCAATGGTTTGATTTGGGACTTATAAGAAAAATACACTACTCCGTCAATATTATCACTGATTTTATCAAAAAAATCTCTTCGGAAGGTTATATGACATGTGGCACCTGTGCCTAGAACCCAAATATGATACCATGAAGAAAAAAAAGTGCTAAAACATCTTCTATGTGGAAATTACAATGAGCGAACACATCATGTGCATTCTCATAAGACTGTCCTCTTTCTAGAATTATATGATCTTTCTTCTCAAGAAATTCTTCTCTTTTTTCATTAATTTTCTCCCAGGGAATTCTACAATTTGCAGTAGTATGTCCAATTTTTCCACATCTAAAGCATTTTACAACTGGTTTATCAGAAAAATTTCTTTGTTTTTCATTCTGTTGTCTATCTCCCTGAATATTTCTACCCCCCTGAAACTATAATTCTTCCTACCTCGACCTCTATTAGCCTCATTATTTTTGAAATATTCCTCTTGAGGTTTTTGGTATTTTTGTGCAAGACATAGGGTTTCAGTATTAGAACTATGTGATGATTCTTTCTTGCAGAAAGCCTTCTCTCTTTCTGCAATTTTGCCTACTGATTTTTCAAAATCTATATCTTTTAATTTCCCACTAGCTTGGAGAGATTCCAAGTAGTTTGAATAACTAGGGTAAAGAGATTTTATAAAGGTAGTAAGTGACAAGTCAACTTTAACTAAAATACATTCAATTTGATGATTGGTGGCTTTAATTTCAGAGGCAAGTTTTAGAAGATCGTTATCGCTCATTTCCAGATTAAATAACTTCAACAATAACTGAATTACCTTCAATTCAGAATGTGAATCATAAACCTCTTTTAGTTTTTTCATGACATCATAAGTTTTTTTAATTTAAGTAATGCATCTACTTACCTCTTCTCAGACTGAATTGGATATTAAGGTAAAGGCCTTCTTATACTTACTTTGCCATATTGCAAATTGTTTCTGCTCACCAGTCTTCACTGGTGAATTCTCTCCTTCTCCTTCACAAACTCCAACCCATAAATCATTAAAAATGAGAGTATTTTTAATTTTTACAAACCATTCCTGGTAATTTTATTTTCCCTTCAAAACAAACCTAATTAAATATACCAAGGAATTCATCTTAAAAATCTGATTTGATCTTAAAAAATTCTGATTCAACCACAAAAAATAATCTGCAATTACCGGCATAGATTTAAAAATAAATAAAAAGTGACTAACACATTCAATGCTTCTGGTTTTAACCACAAGTCGGCACACACATCTCGAAAAAAAAACTTTGTTTCTAACTTGCAGAGGTTTTTATTTGATAAAAAAAAACTCTGTTTCAACCACATATTTCTGAAAAAGATATTGATTTTTTTCTTCTTAACTTACTGATTGAAAAACCAACGTTGCAACAGATTTTTCTTTACTAAAAAAAACTCTGTTTCAACCACAGTTTTGTTAAAAAAAATGGAGTTTTTTTTTTAAACTTACTAATTCAAAACCAATGTTGCCAATTACTCCACAATGGGTTCGATGCTATGCTACAACATTAAAAAAAACACTGGCACGTGACGCGCAGTAGTGATCTGTTGAAAAATAGTGATGCTTTCGTTGTCACAATAAATACATCAGCAAGACTCTAACGACCTCCCGAAAGAAATATGCTGTAAAAATAGACTTGAGAACGGATATGATTCCTCTGTTAGCCTCCAATCTCAAATGCTGCAAAGGGTGTTGCTACCACAATTCGTGCAAGGGTTCGGATAGAAGTTTTGGAGAATTCATTGTAGCCACATGGAGTAAGGATCTCCCATAACACCTCCTAGCCTTGATTTGATACCACTGTCAGAGAGAAAGACTAGAGAATTCCACACATCAGAATGTTGCATACTTTTTCAATTATTAATAACAAAGTTGTTACATTTATACTTGGAGAATTACTTGGTTTTCATAATTTAAAAGAAGCTAATATTTAGTTATATGAAACTAATCTATAACTATATGCAACTAATTACAACTAACCCAAAGGATTACAACAATTCTTAAGGAATGTGAGTATAAAATATCCTAAAATCCTCTTTTGCATCTCTATTGTTAGTCTTATTTGAGGCACCAAGAGCCCCAAAAACTTGCCAAAACATTAGTGTTTCATCTGTTGCAGTTCATTCAAGTTCTATGGAAAATTTTAAGGATGTTAAATAGTTTTGAAGTTTATCTCACTAGTCCCTAATATGCAAACTATAAAAATATCTCACTACTCCCTAATATGCAAACTATAAAAAATTATTAATGTATCTGTAAAATTATTCAAATTTATAATTATTTTTTGTATACTCTATACATAAAGTTGGTGAATTTTATATTGTAAAATATGGAGAAATCATTTGTATAAAAAATCAAAATCAACTATTTTTTTGGAAAAATCATTGAAAATTAGCCCACCTACTAATATTAGCCCCTAAAATTGTTCATAGATGCAATTGTTTACCTGTTAGATGTTAAGTCCCTATATTAATAGTGTAGTCCCTTATTATGTTAGTGTAGCCCCCCTTATTGTTATTGTTGTACCCCTATAACCCCCATATTGTTATTATTGTGCCCTTACATTATTATTGTTAAGTCGGCTAGGATTACATTGTGGCCCCAGTAGGATTACATTGTAGCCCCATGGAATCCTATATATAAAAAGGAGGTTTTGTCATTTGTATCATCCAAGAATTCTTCACTCATGTAATGTATTGGAGGTTTCCCCCTCAAAGTGGCTTATTTCTAATGCATTGATATCTCTTTTCTTCTATTTCTGCAGCTGGTTTCACAACATTTGGTATCAAAGCTTTGGATTCTAGGGTTTTTCTGCTCCAAATAGGTCATCGTGGAATTTTCGCTATAACGTTTTTCGTATGAAGGTTCAGAAGCTGAAATTTTTAGAGTATGAAGCAGAAATCTGGAGGAAAATATTCATAAGCTTTGAGAGCTTGGTTCACAATATTTTCAGAGATATGATTTGTGGAAGTTAGGTCTTTTTGTAGGCTCCCCAATTTAACCTAAACAGGTTATCGCAAAATTTTCGCTATAGATATTGTTCTACGAAGGCTCAGAATCTGAAATTTTTAGAGAGCGAAGCCAAAATCCTGAGGAACATCGTCATAAAATTTCAGATCTTGGTTCGCAATATTTTTGGAGATATGGTCGGTGGAAGTTAGGCCTTGTTCAGGCTCGCAAATTTCAGCTCAAAGAGGTGATCGAGGGAAAATATTCATAACACTCTCTCTGAGCATCGGATTGGAATTCTGTAAAAGTTTGACGTAAGCACACAAAATTTAGTTTCCTATCTATCAATTTCAGAGCTGAATGAGGAATAAGTGAGACGTGGCAAGTCATACAATTTTTCTCTACTGAACCAGTCCATAATGAGGTCATTGTGGGAGATTGGACATAACTTTGCGTTGAAGAATACAAATCAAGTAAGAACTATGGCATTTGAAAGAAGCTTCAGAGGAATACTACAGGGCTGAATTTCAGATATTGAGGATCTGCAAGTATATAGATAAGTCAATTTTAATATCGAGCTCCTCAAAAGCAAGAAAAAGGTGTGTATTTGTTCTGAATTGTATAACTTTTGTGTTAAAAAAAAATCATTTTGAAGTGATTCCAAGGGCCTATTGAGCATATATTTCAGTATTGGGTTCTGAAATGCCTCCTAATAATAATTCAACACCCATTAAGCCCTCAGAAAGCTATAATATGATGCATGAAGTGCAATAATTGCAGTTTGAGATATCAAAATTACGGTACCAAGTGCAACAAATTTTGATCTTATGAAGAGCAACTGAAGATGACATAGATGGTTTAAAAGAAAAAATGGAGGCTAAGTTGGATTGTTTGAAGGATCAAATAATAGCTAATATGGATGATAAATTAGTGGAAGATCACATCGAGCATCAACAACAAGTTATCAAAATCACATAGGACAACCTAACTTTGGTGCAGAATCTAATGAAACAACAAGAAGATCAACATCACATCGAAAGAAGTTTTGAAGTAGTCATAGAAATAGGAACTCGACAAGTATGATCAATTGCGGAGTATCTCAGAAAGTGGAAGAACTTTCCTATAGAAGATTCCACATGGGAGGATGGAAATTTTATACAAAAGCATTAAGAAATAATAAGTGTTGAGGACAACACTTTTTTGAAGGAGAGGGGCATGTTAAGTCCCTATATTAATAGTGTATTCCCTTATTATGTTAGTGTAGCCCCCCTTATTGTTATTGTTATACCCCTGTAACCCCCATATTGTTATTATTGTGCCCTTACATTATTATTGTTAGGTCGGCTAGGATTACATTGTGGCCCCAATAAGATTACATTGTAGCCCCATGGACTACTATATATAGAAAGGAGGTTTTTTCATTTGTATCATCCAAGAATTGTTCATTCATGTAATGTATTGGAGGTTTCCTCCTCGAAGTGGCTTATTTATAAGGTTTTGATATCTCATTTCTTATATTTTTGGAGCTGGTTTCACAACATTAGAACTCTGAAAAATTACAACAACAGTAAAGTTGTTATGACAAATTTAAAGGGAAAACATGGATGCGTGAATAAGTACTCATAAAAAGCAAAAATTTCCATACATGTGCCAGATGAACGGGTCTAGCAGTATGCCTTCTAAGTTCAACCATTTCCACCATATATGGGTATTTCCATAAGGTTAATCTATTTTGATTTAGCCCATGTGAACTCAGAAACTCACGTTCATGTCTATTCATAAAAAATGAACACAATGTGGAATCGTTATTGACGGTATTCAATAAAATGCATGTTTGAGTGTTCCAAAACTTTATATAACCATCTGAACTCCCTCCACTAGATTCCAAAATATTGTTCTAGAAGGGGCACCATGCCAAGGCCTTGAATGATGCACAATTTTCATCTAATCAATGGACGTGTTGAGAGGAAGGATTATGAGATTCCATGTTCTTGTCCCAAATGTACACTAGATTTTCATTTCCCCAACTTGCAATTTGTTGGACATAAGGAGACAACTTCAATCCACAAACCTCTTGGGTATGTCCTCTATATGTTTGAACAGTGTGGTGACATCACGATTTATTATGATCCCATGTAGCTCGACAGTGGTGTGAATAGTACCATTCCGGAAAAGGGCACAAAAACGCTCATGATGACATTTCAAGGCTCTTAACTACAATTTTATCATGTCAAATTGAGATATTTCCATTACTTTAGAATGAGAAAAACTTCAAATAAATAAACATGTTTTATTTACCTTCTCATCAAACAAAAAGTCCCACAACTGTACAACAAAATTATCCAACCCAAAAACAAGTTTCCTACCATCGGGGGTCCATCTAATGCTTGTAATGAGAGTCTCTTCTTCATATGCAATTAGAAGTTCAAATATAGAGCTATAAAAAGCATACCACAAGTATACAATGTTGTCTGAGGCAATGAAAAAAATTGGTGGAACTACAATCGAGTAGTTTCAAGTAATAATTATATAGAAGGTTGAGCACATCCATGGTTCTATCTTTAGACTACAATCAACATGTATAAGCTAAATTAACAGGTGAAGAAAAAAATACAAAGGAAAATGGTCCTATGGGCATATCCAGTGTACTAATAAAAGAATCTCCAAATACCACGTAGTTTATATGGTCTCCCAAGAGTATATCAATTATTTAAAAAAATGAAATGGGATCATGGCTCAGTTTGCGAAGGGGTATTTTTCTAGTACTGAAATGATATCCAAAATTATATTGTTAATAATTTTTTTTTAAAGAAATTGGAATGTTTATATCAATGATTTTAAAATAATGAAAGGGTATCATGGCTCTGTTTGTGAATGGGTATTTTTCATGGCATTATCCTTTTCTTTCTGTGTGATCATGATTCTAGCTACCTCCAAATTGATTGATCCTCTTGTCGGGATACATATACCAGAAAAAATAAACCAAATATTGATTCACACTTACAAGTTAATGTATCAGAAAAGAGTGTCCACTGAATAATTATGTGATGTTAAAATAGGGAGATTGATAACCTATTTCCCGCTAGCCACATTTCACTGTAATAAACCCAATTGGGATAATGACATGTTTGCAACATAGAAATTATCCATAAAATAAGAGAGGAGAGAACGCATATTTTATTTTTATTCATTGAAGCACCATGTTTTTTCATAGGATAGATACATTTCCTCCCTATGGAATTCTTGTTCGAATTCATTGAACTGCAAATTCCATTACTCCTACTCTAGCAAAATAACCAGACAAAACAAAATAAATGAAGAATAATCAATGTTCCTAAATACAAACTCGAAACAAAAGGAAAATTAATAGTTGCAAAGGAATTCGAGTTCTAAAAGATATAGTTCCTCAAAGTATGAGGATGTGTGGTTTTGTAAAGCACAACAAAAAAAACCGTAGTTCCAAATGAATTGGAATTATAAAATCTTTAGTTGGTCAAAGTATAGGGATTTCTAGTTGTCAAAAACGTTAGCGAATGAGGAAAATATCATAAGCCCCTCATATCCTCTTGGAATTATCGTTGCCGAAGGGAAAATCTATCTTAACAATAATATAAAGGTTGGAATTAATGGAGAAAGCAATATTTAGATGTTTTTTGTGATAATGATAGGATTGAGACTCTAATATTAGATCTCAGATCCTACTATCTAGGGAGTGGTTCAAACCACCCTCCCTGTATGCAAGTCTATATGTACGAGATTCTTTTGTATGAAGGATTAGTTCATTTTGTGTGGAGTGCTTGGGCACTCTCTAATTATGTCACCTGGAGAACCCATTTAGGTTAGTAGAATTCAATTTTTGACATGGTATCAAAGCTTCAGGTGGAGGCTGGGTGAGTTTGTTTGTCGATAAATAGAGAATTGAGTGTGGATTCGACATCGGTGGAGCATATGTCAAATCAAATTAGTGGTTTAATCCCTACATGAAAAAAGTGGATTGTTGTTACTCAACTGGTGGATCACTGGTGCGATGAGCCCATTACCGAGACGCCTCGGATTGGGGATGCATGAGTTTGTGTAGATCGAGGAATCCCAAGAGGTGACGTGGAGGAATTACATTCATGACTGTCAAGTCCCTTACGTGCCTGTGTCCAACAGATCACCTCCTCTCACCGTCAAATTTCTTTTCAGAGAGGCGATACTCCACGTGACAGCTAACTTGTTTTTTTGACCATATTCGACTAGGTCTGTGCACGAGATCGAAGTCTCCTCGACGTGAAAATGGAGGAACGTTGACATGTGGAAGTTGATCGATGGTGTTGACGTTTGTGTGTTGAGCCTGCATGGAGGCCGTGAATTCCGAGCTTGGAGAATTGTTTAGTGGCATTATGAAAGCCAAGTTTGGTGGCTGATTATGTTCAAGGAGTTGCAACTATTATTTAAGGGTGGACTCGAGTGAGGTTGCATCAGTGATTCACTTCATATTTGGTTGTGTGGCATAGAAGCCACACTCTACAAGGTTCTACATTTGAAGAGATGCCAAAGGGAAAATTTTCCCACCTGCGTGGTAATGGGTTTGTTGGAGCTCATTAGAGGATCTAGTGGAGTCGAAAAGAAATTTGGAAACATGACAAATATGGACTTTTCCAATATATTTTCACTTTTAGACATATTTCATCCTTATGATATTTTCTTCATGAGGCTTGGTTGTTTTATTAATGAACATGATTATCGCGAGATACTATATGTTCTGCAACAACGTGAGGTTGAATACTCACGAGTTGTTCCTTAGGAAGGATGTAGAGAGGAACATATGGTTGAAGATCAAGAAGACCAAGTAGTTGTTCTTGAGGAAGGAAGTAAAGAGGAACATATTCTTGAAGTAAATTGGACAAGCCACATCGTGTTGATTGCAGAGACATGGCAGAAGAAGAAAAATCTGGATAGAATTCAAATTATGATAAGCTCATGAATATTTATGTGTGTGCAGATGTTAACAACAACAAGGAAAAAGCAACAAATTTTCAAGAGGAATTAAGGTTTCTTGAGGCATGGCTTGAAACACCATGTCTTTATGAGTTCAACATAGAATTTTCATCAATGATTGATGAAGACAACATCGTTGACATTCATATGGTTTACATAGAAAATAGTGAGAGGAAAAATTCTCCTATTCAGCCTGTCATAATTTTGAGAAGGGTGAGGATAAGAGTTCAAGATTTCCATCATCATGGAAGAAATGAGGTGAAGATATATCACTACCTCATGGCGAGGAAATTGAATATGAAGCCTCACCTTGGAATGAAAAAGTATCGACTCGCAAGCAAAAAGACCAAACTGAAAACCTCTGTTACCAAGTTTTTCAAGTTTTTTATGTTTTTTATGTATGCTTAACTAAGAGCGAGACAATAGGCGTTTGTTATTTTTCATTACCATTTCCCCATTAAGGAGGATAGTTGGAATTAATGGAGAAAGCTAGATTTAGATGTATATTGTTATAAGGATAGGATTGAGACTTTGAGATTATATCTTAGGTCCTAATATCTACAAAGTGGTTCAAACCACCCTCTTTGTGTTCAAGTCTATATGTACAAGGTTCTTATGTATGAAGGATACGTTCATATTGTGTGGAGTGCTTCGGCACTCTCTAGTTATCTCACCTGGAGAACCCATTTAGATTAATAGAATTCAGTTTTTGACAATAAACCCAATCAATTTATGATCGTAGAAGGATGAGAGAAACTATGAAACCCTAACCAAATTAAAAATAACAAAAAAAACAACCTCATGAAATGATAGTGATTTCTGAAATAAGTAGAGATTGATCATGCTCATATATTATCGAAAGAAAACTCTTTCTTGGTCTTGAAAAAATACTTGTTGGGATTACTCTTGTACTTGCATCCTTTTCCAACTTGCTAGGTGTTGGGACTCAGAAATGTCGTATTTCATCCACCTTTCCCTTTACGATTCCTTACATTTCATCATCCCATTAACATTTCATTTTCATAAATACATTTGGGTTTCACCTTCTCATTTTCCACTTTATTCATTTTTGTATTATAAGTGAATTTATGATTAAATATTAGAAAATATACATGTTTTTATATATATCTCAAGAATGTGTGAGCTTTGTAATGTAGAGATATGTAAAGGATTAATTCTAAGAGAATTCTTCGGGAATATCTCCTCCACCATATTAAGGAGATAATTATTCAAGCCTATTCCTAAGGAGAAGATCATGGAGGATTTAATGCATATCTTATTCAAGATATGTGAGAGATGTGTGGAGGATTCAAAGGGATCATGTCTTGTAATAATGGGAAAGTAGTTGAGAGTAGTTGAATGAGATGGTTATCTTCTTCATGTATATAATAGAGTGCTCTCTCTTCATTTTGGGGGAGGAGATTTCATTAGATTAGTTTTTGGAGTTTTAAGAGATAATTTTGTAATTAGGAGAAGGGGATTCTTAACTGTGAATCATATTATTTTATTGTATGATTTCATGATTTGTCATTTTATTCTTGTAATGTAATTTGAGATAGATTTATTGTTGTGAGCTCACATATGTTGTTTTTCATTCAACTCTTCACATGTTGTATTGCTTTTCCTTTATGCAATTTCCTGCTTTCATATTTAATGTTTCGATGCCTTCCTAGATTAATTTGATTTTAGTAATTCAGATTAGAATTAGTTCCACTTCGGTCCTGCATATATAGTGCATGTGCTTCGTAAGCCTATGAACCTCAGATTGAAAAATTAATGGTTGGGCAAGTACTACAACAAAATTAAACGACAATAGTTTCACCCAACATTTTGGCGCCGTTTCCGGGGAAGCACGATGGATTGAAGTTCAGTTTGATTTTTCATGCAAGTGTGTTTAGACATGTTCCTAACTCCGAGGTGACAGGGTTGTAAGATGTGGGGAACAGCCTACGCATCGTTCAACATACTGTAACGGGCTCGGCCTCATATTGGTCAGGACATTGTGACTGATATCAGGAAACAGGTGCTGAAGATTCCTGCTTGAGGAATAGGGTCCTGTTCTCCGTTGATTAATCTTATTTTTCTGTAGTGTGATCGATATCAGGAAACAGGTGCTAAAGATTCCTGCTTGGAGGAATAGGGTCTTGTTCTCTGTTATGGTTGATTGATCTTCTTTCCTGCAAGTGTGATTTTCAATTTCTGCAAGTGTGTTTGATTTCCGCAACTGTGAAGAGTGTTTTTTTTATCTGTTTCAGCATGAGTTCTTTTATTTACGCAAGTAGTTTATTTTCATTTAAGCTTTTTAGATTTAAGTTTTGGGTGTAGTAAGAATCCCTTTTTCAACATGGTTTAACAATGAGTTTCAGCTTGGAACTGCCCACTCAGATCCTAGTAGAAATCGGGATCTCCTCTTCCTTGGAAGAGGAGATCTTGACAAGAATTAAAGGTTCAACTACTCCCCAAGAAACAAACGAAGATTTAACATCTGAAGAATCCTGCACATCTGATAACGAAAAATCATTTGAATAGGAGATCGAGGAAGAAGAAAAGGAGTTACAACATGATCTAAGTAAGAGAAATTGTGCCTATCAAAGCCTTATCGAACAATGGTTCCAGGTAAGTACTAGATTAGATTCATCTTTTTATTTTTATTTAGTTGATTTGCAGTTTCAGCAACTACACTCATTCACTCTGGAATATTTTCATTTTTCATTTGAACAATTGCTATTGAATATATTGTTGTTACTGCTACGTGAGTGGCTTCATTGGAAGTTTAATTACACGTAACTAATTTTTAAATTCTAATTAGTATAGAGTAGGTAGGCTTTCATTTTCAGTTTTTTCTTTCAATTTTACTTTTACCTAGAATAAGTATTCTTTCCTCCGCGCTTAGTGCGATTACGAGGATCAGAAAATAAGAATGATTTAGACTAATTTCAGGAAAAAATTTGTTTTACGATATGCCTAATCGATTTTATAATTAATTTGAAAATAATTTTTTTATTTTCTCCATTTGCTAATTTTTTTTTTATTTAATAAATCGTGAATTGAGGCTGAATAAAAACAAACTGAGTTTTTATCTGAATAGTCGCTGAAACTGTGAACAGTTGCTGAAACTGTGTCTAGAGTTTTATCTGAACAGTTGCTGAAACAGTGTCTAGCTTGCAATTGATTACGTTTTATGGGCATACTAAAACCTGCAGCAAGCAATTAGGTGATAAAACCCGCAAAAACAATTAAATATGAAATTTCCCAGGTTCATTGTTTTGCTTGAGGGCTGTGAGTTTCGATGGACTATGAAGTTTCTGTCTCTAGCTATTCATTTATGGATGAGCCGTAGCGATGCCAAACCTCCGCCCACTGTTCATAAACTTGCAACTAGCAACAAAAAATCAAAATGATGAGCAGAAAACAAATGAAACCGTAATAAAGTAAAAGATAATTCTTATTGTTTGCATTCTCACACCTAATTTGGGATACTATGCGGATGTTGATTGAAAAATATCGGCCAAAATCCACGAGTTGTTACACTATCTTTGGCATCTTAAATAATAGGAACAAAATTCCATCAGTATCATTGTCAGATAACTATTTTATTGAGATTAAATGATTATGCTGTTACTTATTAGATGGATCTGGTTGTGAGTTTTTCTCCATCATTTCTCTTGGAGGAAGCATATCTAGTCGAAAGAGGTAGTGAAACCACCATAGCATGATATTATTGGAATTATTTTAATAGCTTTTTCTATCTTTCTAAGGCAGGTTTCCTTTTGGATGCGCTTTCAGTGAAACCATTGTTCACCACGAATTTTTCAAGGACAATCCAGATTTTCACAACCCAAAATATAACGAAAAATATAGGCTGTACTCTGAAAAATGTGGACTGGACAAAGTTCTTCATACTTGTGCAGACCACATAGAAGAAGCGTTCCAAATTGGTTGGAGTCCCCAAAATGGAGCTATATTAGCATCATGTGGATCAGATAGACGACTCATGGTTTGGGACTTCAGTAGAATCGACGATGAGCAAGATATTGCAAAAACTTGGCTTGAAAATAAAAGATTGTCCATCGATACAAAAGGTGATAATTATGAGTCTGAATCCATTGAAGAACAGGCTGGAGATGATGTAAAACAAAATCAGGAAAGCAGTCACGATTTTGTTCTTGAACCTGATAACACGCCCAAACCAGGAAATTTGTTGGCCCCAATAAGAAACAACGAATATCTTAATCCAGATTCTAGCGAACATGCATCTCTCACTGTCCCCTAATCTGATAGCTCATCTATATTTAGAAATGGAGAAGATGTCATGGCAGAATCTGCAGAAGATTTTTTTTTCCATTCTATCTATCTCGCGCATCTCTCTCCTATGGAGGTCGCACCTCTGCTACCTTTTTGACGGGCGCTTCAACGCACTGATAATAATGATAATTTTTTTTCGAGTGATGCATTTGAGTGAAGTAATTTTGGCTCCAAATAAATTTAGGTCAATCCAAAGCTTGACGCAGAAGAAAGCTGTGCTTTGGAAGGGCAATGGGATTCTGAATAAAATCAAATTAAACTTCTGTTGAAACTGGCGTAGCGACAGAGCTCGAATCGAATTGATGAGGCGGATATTCATTAAGCATTACAGTTATAATGATGACAATGCCCCAATCTGCAAACCCTTTTGGTGATCCATTTGAAACAAATTATACTCATGGTGTTGGGGCCTTTCCATAGAGCTCTCATCAGAGTAATCGATTTGGAAACCCTGGCTTCCTGAAAGACGTTGGGGATGAGTATGAGAAACCTTTCGATGCCGAGCAGATTAGTAAGGATGACAGGCAGTTTAAATTGTATTACAAAGGTATGATCAGCGCTGAGAACTTGGACGGGACCTTTGATCACTGGGACACTCTTGTGGGAGCAGGCATTGCTATCTACGATTCGAATGATAATTTGATTCTGAAGCTGCGGAAGCAGCTTGGGCTCGATATGAGTAGGGCTATTACAGAGTATTCGGCTTTTAAGGAGGGTCTCATGGTTGCATTCGAACTGGGTATTCGGAATGTTACTGCTCATGGGGATTGTGTCCAAGTATACAATAAGGTTATAGGTCGTTGGAATGTTAGACAGCGCAATATTGTTAAATTTCACCAGGACATGGTAGATCAGGTTCAAAAATTGGACAAATTATTTATGGTCCTTATCCCAAGATGTGAAAATAGATTTGCATTGATGCTAGGCCATTGACTCTCAATTAAAGAAGAGAGTTGAACATGTTCACGAAGGGGAGAAAACAAAGGAACATTGCAGTATCTACTTGGAGGACATCAATGTCAATCAAATGCATGAAATAATGACTTGCCGGCATAAGTTTTGTATTTCTTGTGTGTCACAACATGTTGAAGTCAAGTTGACACATGGCTGTGTGGCTTCATGTCCACATGAATGGTGCACTATAAAACTAATGGTAGATGGTTGTAAGCCATTCTTGTCATCCAAATGGGTTGAGGTTTGGACAAAGCGGATGGAAGAGGCAGCTATTCCAGAGTCAGACAAATTTTACTGCCCGTATCCTAACTGCTCAGCTTTGATGACTCTATCAGGAATAGATAGGTCACGACGAGCTTGCTCATCCTCACAGCCCTTTCCAACAGTAATAGGGCGTTCAGAATGCCATCAATGTCACAAATTATTTTGTATTGAATGTCGGGTTCCTTGGCACAGTGGGATGTCATGTCAGGAGTATCAACGATGTGCTCCTCAGTTGTAAACATAAAGAAAAAACTTTAATATTTGTTCGTAACTTGCATGCTGAAACTGTGCTATAGAGCCATAGTTTGCAAAACATGTTTCCCAATGATATAGTTGAGAGTGTGATTTCACAGGTTGGTCAGAGTGGTTTTCAGCTGGCAGACAAAGGTCTCTTCTTTACAACAATTTTTTTTTTTAACGTTTTGTAGGCAGCTTAGATTTGGGCAAAGGCGGAGAACACAACAGAGCCTATTTATTTCACTCAATAAATTTGTTTTGACAGCTGAAGCACTTGGCTTCAATGTCAGAAGAGGAAGAGAATGCTGCCTAGCTTAAGATTGGAGAAGAGTTTTTGGATTCTTATGCTTATGCTGGATTTTATGCCGGAAATTGATTGTTTTTTTTCATGCTCACTATCTCCATTAAACTAATTTTCATGATGCCAGGAAACTTAGGAACACTGATTGGATTATCAGAATTATCCGTCATTGCTTGATGATTGTCACTGGAGACTTAGGAATGCTACGATTGAATGGTTTGAATATTCAACTATATCTGACGATGTACAGGTCCAATCTTGCAGAGAAGTAAGCGACATTATTGCAGCAAATCGATGTGAATCATAATCTGCCCAACTTCCAATTTCTTGAATGAATTTAATGGTGCATCTAAGAAAATGAATCAGCAAGAAACTGAAGATTCGCTAGCATCGAGACAGTGTTGCTATACTTTGCAAAGCATGCCAAGAAATGGAAATCTGACTTTGATTTTGCCTGTTTTGTTTTCTTTTTTCCTTTTCTTTTGGCGTGTAAAAAAAAAAAAACCATGAAAATTGCAAATGGACCTTTTTCCTGAAAACAATACGAATACATGTTTTTACGCTTAAAACTAATTTGTTTTCTTGAAGTCACTTTGACAGCCATCGATGATGAAATCAGTGCGCGTGATAGGTTAACACACACTTTCTTTCTTTTTCTCACATTTGTACTTATTCTTGCATCTTACGTTTTGCAATGCTCTCACGAAGTTTTCATACAGGATTTGTACTAAGTTTTTTTTTCAGGTTTCGGAAATGATCGCATTTTGCTGCTGAAGTGATTTTCAAAGATCACAAAACTTTTTGAGAAACATTCTTTCATGAACATCTTGAAGGAGCTGTAACTCATCATAAACATCATGATTATTACGCCTCTTGATGTTTGCTGTTACACAGCAACCATGCTGATACACCAACATTTCCACTTTTTACATTATCCATGCTGTGACATTGTAACATTTCTCCTTCAAATCAGATTGACCATCCTTGTGTTGAAGCCCATTTTCCATTACCTTATCTTTCACGACTTCATGCACAGTTATTTTTCTGAATCGCATACATTCCTTTATCCTTTTCAGTTTATTTGCCTTCTAGTTTGCCTTCTGAATAAAACTGATCCCCTTTCCATAATTACATTGCCTTGTTTACCTCGCCTTGTTTATCCACACTGCTTGTCTGTGAGTTCTTTCCATTTATAGTCCTACCAAATCTCTTTGTACAAACTCATGTTGACTGATGTGGGATTCGTTAAGGCCCACCTTTCAACAAGTCTTGCCCCATCGACCTCAGCACCTTATCTGGGAAATAGACTAGAGTTCCTTTTGGGTACCTTGAGACTTGCATGCCTTAATGGCAAGTTCTCTCACTGACAATCATGGGAATACATCAATGTCCCTTGATCGTCAGATCTTGCAAATGGCTCGACGTCAACCCCTCTATTCGCATTTCGCAAGATGTACTCGGGTACCTTGGCACTCATTGACATCAATGGTGAGTTTGCCTCGCATTGGTTAACGACATACATCAATGGCCGGTAATCCAATGATTTCTCTTCATGCTCGACATCAACACATTCTTTCGCATGATTAGACTTGTACCATCAGTTTTGTAGCAGACGAAGACTATGCACTTTTTCACGACTCCCTCAGCAGTTACCGCAACATGAATTCTGATCGATGAGGGTACCACAGTTCCATTTTCAGCCTTTATCTTTTCCATGATTCGGCATCATCAGTTCAGATTCCTTCATTTCCCACGATCCAGTTACAGCAACATCAGCATTCACAGTTACATTTGCATGATCCTGCTGCAGTAAAACCTTCCATGTTCTAGCAGTTACAGCAGTTGCAGCTACGACACCAGTCACGTTTTCATGATTCAGCAGTAGCAGCAACTACATTCCTATTGCATAGTTCATCATTCTTGGGTAAGTGGAAGTATGTTGTTTTCTAATCTTTAATCATGCAATTCCTTATATGTTGACTTGAATATTTTGGAAAATTCCCTCATCATGCTCCATTTCCTTTCATGACCCATGCCAAGTTGCATGAGGACATGCAACCAATTCAGTTGGGGGGGGGGACTATATTCACTACATATTCACTACCATGATTCCATTTCTCCACCACTATCACTCCATTTTTTTTTATCTCATTTACCATTCACCAACATTTCTTTTCCAACAATACTTTGTTGCACTTTGCTTCATACACATTAATATACATATTGGCATGTTTCATGAATATTACAAAAGGGCTTTCTTATGCACATTGATAGCTTATGATTTCCAGTGAGTGTTTACATTATTATTGCAGCAAGAGAACAAGAAGCGAAATGAATGTTGTTAACACAAGAACCAACATTCTTTGTATTCATGGTTGTCACACAAGAACCAACCATAAGGAAAGAGAACAGTAAACGAAATGAATGTTGTTAACACAAGAACCAACATTCTTTGTATTCATGGTTGTCACACAAGAACCAACCATAATAAAATGTAAGTTGTTACTCATGTCCTTCACATATCCTGGAAACATTCATCATCATGTAAAGCCAAAGTTCAGATGCCAAGGAGACCCATGCATGGTTTCATGAGGACATGCAACAAGTTCAGTTGGGGGGGATGTTGGGACTTAGAAATGTCGTATTTCCATCCACCTTTCCCTTCACTATTCCTTACATCTCATCATCCCATTAACCTTTAATTATATCATTTTCATAAATACATTTGGGTTTCACCTTCTTATTTTCCACTTTATTCATTTTTGTATTATAAGTGAATTTATGATTAAATATTAGAAAATATACATGTTTTTATATATATCTCAAGAATGTGTGAGCTTTGTAATGTGTAGGAGATATGTGAAGGATTAATTCTAAGAGACTTCTGGAATATCTCCTCCACCATATTAAGGAGATAATTATTCAAGCCTATTCCTAAGGGGAAGACCATGGAGGATTTGGTTGGCATAACTTATTCAAGATATGTGAGAGATGTGTGGAGGATTCAAAGGGATCATGTCCTGTAATAATGGGAAAGTAGTTGAGAGTAGTTGAATGAGATGGTTATCTTCTTCATGTATATAATAGAGTTCTCTCTCTTCATTTTGGGGGAGGAGAGTTCATTAGATTAGTTTTTGGAGTTTTAAGAGATAGTTTTGTAATTAGGAGAAGGGGATTCTTAACTGTGAATCATATTATTTTATTGTATGATTTCATGATTTGTCATTTGATTCCTGTAATGTAATTTGAGATAGCTTTATTGTTGTGAGCTCACATATGTTTTTTGTCATTCAACTCTTCACATGTTGTATTGCTTTTCCTTTATGCAATTTCCTGCTTTCATAGTTAATGTTTCAATGCCTTCCTAGATTAATTTGATTTCAGTAATTTAGATTAGAATTAGTTCCACTTCGGTCCTGCATATATAGTGCATGTGCTTCGTAAGCCTACGAACCTAGGATTGACAAATTAAATGGTTGGGCAAGTACTACAACAGAATTAAACGACAATAGTTTCACCCAACACTAGGTTTATTGAATGGTTCTGAAACAAATCCTCCATTGATGAATTCAATGAACTTGTCTAAATATGAAAATATCTCCCTAGAAGTTACACGACGAGACCGATTGGAGGGAATGAAATCCATGATAATGGCACCTCCACACATTTTTTTGCTTCCAAATCAACTATTATTGCTTTCAAACCAGCTGCTACTTCCCTACGCAAGGCTTGAAACCATGTGTTTTGAGGAAACATAATAAAACAAATGTTAAATATGAGATAAGAGGTTTAAGGTTTCATGTACTAGAAAAATTAAAGTTACAGGCGATGACATTGAGCCTCATAATTTTTAGCCATGGTGGTGGTTGCAGGCTAATGTCACCACCTTCACAACTACAACCTCAAAAGTTAAACTATGGAAGGAGGAGAAAAATTCAGTACAGAAAAAAAATAATACACTTGCATCTTAGCTAGATATCAATGCCCCAAGGGGAGTGATATAATAAGATGTAGTTATGCCTATATCAATCACATGCACAATTATATTGGTAAATGTGATTGATATATGCTGATAGGTATCAATTGCATGGGTTTAATATTAATATTGATAAAAATAAAAATATAATAACATTAATATTACAACAATTATTATTATATTAAAAAATATTATGATTATATTAAAATTATGACAATAGTTATTATTATTACAATAATAATTTATAATAATTATTATAATACTAATGATATTATCATTAATATAATAGACCTAAGGGATTACTAATATAAATCCAAGGGATTAGTAAACCCAAGAATGACCATGGTTG
Organism: Pinus albicaulis; assembly: GCA_034641835.2. Classification (NCBI taxonomy): domain Eukaryota; kingdom Viridiplantae; phylum Streptophyta; class Pinopsida; order Pinales; family Pinaceae; genus Pinus; species Pinus albicaulis. Next base: position 377,963,066 of record CM076581.1, read on the forward strand.
TCTCAAGGTGACAATATTCAACCACAGTTAATCATAGGTGATTATAGAAACCCAAGGATTAATAATATAAACCATGATATTACTATATTGACCATTAGATTAATATTATAAGCCCTAAGATTATAAGTGTTCATATATTAATATACATATTAGTGATTTATGTTATAAATTCAAGGAATTATTAATATTATAAACCTAAGGAATTATAAACATTAGGAATAATATTATAAAACCTATCATTATAACCTCAAGGGATTAATAAACGCAAGAATGGTCATGGTTTACCAAATATGACCATATTCAAGTGGGTTTAATCTAATTTGTCTATAGAAACCCTAGGATTAATATTATAAACCATAATATTAATAAAGTGAACCTTAGATTAATACTATATACCCTAAGATTATAAATGTTAGTATATTTATATACATAATAGGGATTAATATTATAAAACCATGAAATTAACAAATCTAATGGATTAATATTATACACCCAACGGATCAATAAACCCGAGAGACTAATAATATTATAAACTCAAGGGAATACCATTAAACCCTCTATATAATAGTATAAACCCAATGGACTATAAAATAAAAGAATAATATTATAAACATAAGGGATTATAAACCATAAGAATAATATTATAAACCCAAGGGATTAATATTATATATTCAAGGGATTAATAAACCAAAGAGATTTATATTATAAACCCAAGGGATTAATATTATAAACCATTGTATTAATAAACTGAAGGGATTAATGTTATAAACCCAATGGATTAATATTATAGACCCTTGGGATTAATAAACTGAAGGGAGTAGGGTATGCTTCCTTCCTTTTATTTTTTGGTGCGAGGGGCCTTCAGTCAAACCCCACCCTAGATTAGTGCCTAGTTGGTTGAAAAGTATTGCAAGCCAAGGAATTTTGGTTGGGGTGGGGAATAATTTCAAGTCTCATTATGTGTCTCGTCATTTCAGAGAACAACACAGGGTCAGCCACGAATTTTTCCACCCTTTTTTTTCATGGGATATATCGTGCATTGGAGTTAGTATTTCTTCCTTTAAGTTTGATCCACATGTATCTCTTCTAGGTTCTTGTGGGTAGCTTCACCGTGGGGGTTGACAACTAATTTGGGTCTCTAGTCAGGGATATTCATATGTATACAGATATCCCTCATGACTGAGGTCAACCCCAAAAATGAGGTGGTGAATAGGGGAAGGCATCGCGTAGAGCAGTCAATGAAAATTCATCTACTACATACCCAGTGAGTGTGGAGCAAGAGGGGGAAGTAGCCCCATATCACGGACACTCTCCAGAATGCATGGAATTGCTGGTCACCTTCGAATTGCTAGCTGAAAAATTGAGAGGAATACATGCTAACCTAGACATCCTCAGTTAGCATAGATACGAGGAGAGGAACGAGCTAGTGGCATGCATGAACAAAATTCAGCTTAGTCAGAATGAGAATCTCGAGAAGTTGACCAAATTACACAGTAGTCAATCGCAGAATAACGAACACCTGCATGAATTGGAGGCCAGAGTAGAAAAAATTGATTTCCAGATGCATGAGTGCCCCCACCTACTTGCAGTGCGTCCTTTAGACTCTCCTTGGCCACCTCCCTAATATGTTTCCCACATGATGTATTTTAATTTTATCTCTCTTTTGGCATGTATGGCTATCTATCCCACCCGAAATAAAGCCATAATGGAAAAAAAATTGCATACTCCGGCTCTCCTATCTAGCCAATAAGGTCAGAGTAAAGCTAGGAAATCTATTGAGAATAATTTTGTACTTTATATTTTAATGACAATATAATAGAATCTATTCGATTGACAAAAAAAAAACCCAAGGGATTTCTAATATAAAATATTAGAATTAATAGACCTAAGGGATTATTAATATTATAAACTCTTTGGATTAATAAACCCAAGGAATTAATAATATAGATCCTTGGGATTAATAAACCTAAGGATGACCATGGGTGACCAAAGATGACCATATTCAACAAAGGTTAATCATGATTGACTATAGGAGCACTGAATAACCATTATGACCAAGGTTTATTATGCTTGACGATGGTTGATGGTGGTCGAACATGGGTGATCATGGTTGACAATGGTTGACATTAAATGACCATGGTTGATCATGGTTGAAAACATTCAACCATGGTTAACCAAATTCAATGAAAGAGACATTCATCATGGTTAATCATGGTTGACCATTGTTGATTATGGTTGAGCATACTTGATTGTAATCGACCATGGTTGACCATGGCTGACCATTGAGACATTTATTCACCATTATGACCATAGTTGATGATGGTGGACCATGTTTGACAATGGTTGAACACGGTTGATCACGATTGATGATGGTTGACATGGAATGGCCATGGCTGAAAATTGTTGACAATTTTTGACCCAATTAAACCATGGTTGACCATATTCAACCATGTTTCATCAAATTTGACCATGGTTTATCATGGTTGATCATATTCAACAATGGTTGATCGCGATAAACCATTGTTGACCATATTCAACTATTATTGACAACCGTTATCCTTATTCAACCATATTTTACCATGGATTACTATGGTTGATCATGGTTGACCGTCATTGATGATGGTTCACATGGAATGGCCATGGTTGAACATTGTTGACAATGTTTGACCCAATTAAACCATGGTTGACCATATTCAACCATTTTTCATCAAATTTGACCATGGTTTATTATGGTTAACCATATTCAATAATGGTTGATCATGATAAACCATCATTGATCATATTCAACTATTATTTAGCATGGTTATCCTTATTCAACCATAGTTGACCATGGTTTACTATGGTTGATCAAGGTTGACCAAAATTAACCATGGTTGACCTTGTGTTCACTGTCAAAAGTACTCCAATATAATCAACGAGAATAGTAAATGTGGTTCATTAATTTTGTAATGCCAAATTGTAATGCTGGATAAATTTGAATGTAATGTAATATTGCAACAATTTTTATCACATTGCAACATTGAATATATTTTTGTACCATTTAGACATCACAACATGTTTATTATTAATAGTAACCAATAATATTAATAGGCAATTATGTTTGGCCAAATTTAAATAGAGTTGATTTTCAATAGTCAAACTTAGTCAAACAGTCACCAAAATTTTCAAATGTGGTTCACATTTTTTTAATTTCGCACTGCGACATTGGATAAATTACAATATAATGTAACATTGTAATAATCATTGTGACATTCTGACAATTTTGGTCACACCGGGACTTTTGAAAAAGTTGTGTAAGATTCCAGATTCACAATATTATTATTAATTAAATTTATTAATAATAATATTTTTATTATTAAACATTTTTAATTCTTGATTGTGAGTGACCAATCATGGCCATAGTTGAGTAAGGTTGATAATAAATAACTTTGGTAATCCATGTATGTTTATAATTGAACATGGTTGACTATAATTCAATGTTTCTAATCCCTTGGGTTTATAATATTAGCAATCCCTTGGTTTTATTAAACACTAGGATTAATGTTATAAACCCTCCTATTATAATCCCAAGGGATTAATATCATAAACTCTTTGGATAAATAAACCCAAGGGACTCACATTATAAATCAAAGAGATCGATATTATAAACCCAAGGGATTGCTATACCTGAGGGAGTAGTAATATTATAAACCATTGGGATTAATAAACCCAAGGGATTATTAATATTATAAATCCAAGGAATTGTCAATATTATATACCAAACGGATTATTAATATTATATTCAACCATTGTTAGCTATGGTTGATCATGTTTGACAATGGTTAAGCAAATTAAAAAAAAAAAAAACCTTGATCATGGTTGACCATAGTCAGCCATGGTTCATCACGGTTGACCATGGTTGATCATTGTTGGCCATATTCAACCATGGCTAATCATGTGCAACCATCATTGACCATATTTAACATTTCCGGACCATGGTTGACCTTATTCAACCATATCTAACCATGGTTTACCATGGTTGATAATGGTTGACAATCTTTGACCATGGTTGACAATGTTTTCACTGTCAAACGTAGTCCAACATAGTCAACTACAATAGTAAATGTGGTTGACTAATTTTGTAATGTCACATTGAAATGTTGGATAAATTTGAAAGTAATATATCGTTGTAACAATGTTTCCCACATTGCAATTTTGGATAGATTTTTGTATTTTTCAGACATCACTACATGTTTTATTATTAATAATAATAAATAATATTAATAAGTAGTTATTTTTGACTAAATTTTAATACAGTTGATTTTCAAACATATTTGAACAGTCACCCACATTTTTAAATGTGTTTAGCCAAATTTTGTATTATCCCACTACGACATTGGATAAATTGCAATTTATTGTGACATTGCGACAATCATTGTGACACTGTGCCAATTTTGGTCACATTGCAACATTGGAAATATTTTTGTATGATTCAAAATTCAAATTCAAATTATTATTATTATTACTATTAATCATTTTTAAATATTGATTGAGTGGCCAAGGATGGCCATAGTTGAGTAAGGTTGGCAATGAATGACTTTCGTTAAACATGATTCAATATAATTGAATATTTCTAATCCCCTTGGTTTTTTAATTCCTTGGGTTTATAATAGTAACAAACCCTTGGATTTATTAAGCCCTAGGATTAATATTATAAAACTTATTATTATAATCCTAAGGGATTAATAAACCCAATGGATTAATATCATACCCCCTTTAGATAAATAAACTCAAGGGATGAATATTATAAATTGAAGCAATTAATATTATAGACTCAAGTGATTAATAAAACTAATGGATTATTAATATTATAAACCATTGGGATTAATAAACAGTTGAAAAATTCATCAAGAAATTTTCAATTTTATTTTACCTTGGACAAATTGGAAAATTTCAATTTTCACATCAGTAAACAACTTGGATGTAATTAACTGAGGTGGCATGACTCTTTTAAGTCAATTAGCTTAGTAAATTTTAGCTAGAGGAGTTAAGGTTCATTTAAGCATGTGTGATTGCTCATTTGTAGCAATCAAGATTAGTTATTTCAATTTTATTTATTTATTTATTTTTTTTATTTTTTTCTTCAGTAAAACTATTTCTAACTATTGGAGGAACTAGTGGAAGGTAAATTGAGTAGTGGGACTTCATTCCAACTCAATGATCATCAATTTAACTGATTAATCGGGCCAAAATAGCTACTAAATGTAGAGAATTAGAGTTCCCTAGTTGTGCTCGAGAGTCCAAGGAAGTGTAACATCAATTGTAGACTAGTCTTGAGTGTAGAGGTGTTGCATGCAGTTAGCTAATCGACCTTGGGAATTATGCAATCATTTTGAAGAAATTTCCTAAATAATAGAAGAGGCAGGAATTGACTAACTCTAGGTCAGATCTTGTCAGTGAGTAGAGGTATAGGTTATTCACTTGCAGGTTCTGATCATTTGAACAAAGAGATTGTACTACATCTCTATTCGTCAGTTTAATGAAAGCATGCAAAGGGAATTTTAGCAAATTTCTTTACCTTGGAAAAATAAAGTGTGTATGTTTGTTATTTCTCATTGCATGTTTGTGAATTATTTTCTAAATTGTGAATTAAATTCCACATGGCAGTAGAGCAGGTTTGTGTCTTGCTATTTTTGTTAAAGTTTCAGGAGCAGTTGCAAATCTACATCATAATTTCTACATGGTATCAGATTTGGATTCACATTAGAGAAGGAATTTCGAAGTTATTTCTCAGAAGGATTGATTTTTTTGTTTAGTGTAGCATGATCTCTTCATATATAAAATTATGACCTTCAACGAGCTGAGGCTAGAGTATGCCTTGGAAGGTAGCTCTAATTTCATCGCATGGAAGAATCATATGGAGGTCGTATTGGAGAACAATGGATTTCTAGAATATAAAATACAGATGTTTCAAAACCACAAGAATCTATTTCAGATAGGGATATATACTATTTTCATAATTTGTCGTATTTACAAGTGTGTTTCATTGTTCCATGAAAAATTATTTCCATATAGAGCACTAACAAAGAGTGCAACACCAATCAAATCTTTTGGAAGTGTTGTCATATTAAACACTAGAATATCATTTGTATCCATACTTGTAGTCACTTATAACTATCTAATGTACCAAGAAGTTGTAATAGGACAATGTACTCACTTTAAAGTAACTTTAGACGTTATAAATATTTTTTAAGTGTGGAAACTGGAATGAAGGAACATAAAATAGTCCCCATATACAACTCCTCAATTAAATTAAAATATGATTCTATTATTATCCTCATTGTTAATAATTAACTAAAGAAATAAAAAACTCCTTTAGGAATCTAAACTTAGTGATGAATCATTTCAAGGAAGTTTCAACTTATGTGTAAGGAAGTGCCTAGGGTTACTCATGGTATATACAAGTTGTGAATACGATAGGAGTATTCTAGAATGAGTCTCCTAGTTATTGTATACTCCATGAGTGATGAGATTGTTATATGAATGTAACTCAAAATAAATCAGAATGGAAATTGATAAAATAGGTCGGAGTAAATGAAACACTGAATGATAAAAATATATATTAAACAAGTAGGATAACATGGGATTTATTATAAAAGTTATTGATGGGTTTTATATTAAATCTATTCAAGCAAGAGTGAAAAAAAGAGGTAGTGACCCAACTAATATTCTAAATTACTTCAAAATGTCCACATATAAATATATAATTTATGGTGTGTGTGTGTGTGTGTGTGTGTGTGTGTGTGTGTGTGTGTGTGTGTGTGTGTGTGTGTGTGTGTGTGTGTGTGTTTGTATGTGCGTGTGTGTGTGCATGCACACTCATGCGTTTGTGTGTGCATGCATGTGTGCGTGCGTGTGTGGGTGCAAAATATAATGTGTAGGGAAATATGATAAGGAAAATCATATTAAAAATTTTCATTGTATTTCCCAGATTAAGGACTCAAGGAACATCACCATTCATATTGGAATATATACAAAAATAATATTTCATAGCTGAGATAAATAATTGAAAACAAATGTATTAATTTCATAACGTTTTATGCATGGATATTTCATAGAACTAGCAAATATAGACACTTGAACTTTGAGAGTACATTGCACGAAGTGGACACTAAGTCTAGTCATTGTGTTGAGAACTAATAGTTAATAAGTAAAGTGTACATACATGGAAAAAAATTAGTAAAAAATGGACATTAATAGTCTTGGCGAGAACACCAAAAACCCACCATGGTAGTGTGACACCCTTCTAGCTGACGGTATTATGAAGAAGAGGGTGGAGAAAATTAGTTGCATGGGAAGTACGTAAAAGTAAAAATGAGACAAAATTTCTAAACTCAATGAGGGAGGGTAGTCAACCAACCTTCAAAATAAAAAAAACCATAATACAATAGATTGTAAATACACTTTATGTAAGGTATCTATGTATAAATTTGAAAAGAATGAAAATATAGTTACATATAAAGGAGCTTCAACTAAGCATCACAATATTGTATTTTGGGAATAAGGGAATTTAATTAGGAACCATTGACTAGAGAATGGGTAGATAATGAAAATAAAAAAAAGGGTTTAAACCCCTATAATATACCAAGAAAAGAAAGTTCATGGGTTACCTATGGAGGAAGACAATGTCATTAGGAAGGGGTCGCTACCGAATATGAAAAATGTTGAGAAATCCTTGAAATATACCTATATGTAAACAAAAATAAATGATATAACAGAACCAAACAAGGAATAATACCAACATTAGCCAAATATTACAAGTTTAATGCATGAAAAGGAAGAAACCTCCATAGCCAATGTGTCATCACACATGAAATAAGAATTATGGATCATCGAGTAGGGTGCTATTAAACCCATTAATATAAAATGAAAATATAGGAATCAATGAGGAAACTTGGCGCAATAGAGTAAGAGTAATAAAATGAAATTTTATCCTAAAAATACATGAGAGAATCGCGATTTCAATGGAACCACTCCACTGTAATAGCTTCCAACTAGTCCTACTTGCTAGTGTGAAATAAAATAGGTTATTATCATCCAAGAATTTGTAGTCATAATTGGTAATATTCTAAGATTTGATTGAACAATGGGAAAATGTCAAGATACAAGGACAATTGCACGGTTGAAGACATAGTGGTAAGAGGTTCTGCATACAAAAATATAAACATTAGTAAAAATATGATAAGACAAGATAATGGATGGAAATTATAAATTTTTTTACGAATTTACCATTGAATCTTGTTTAGAATACACTATGGTATATGATATTAAATGCAAATAATCCTAAGCTCTATGTAAGAGGGTTTTTGGGTAAACCTTAATAATCATATATAGTTGTGTAAAGGTGTTATGCATTTCAGGTTTTACGTAAATTCCAAAATTCGAAACAATTGTAGAGAAAGAAAGGGACTCAGATAATATGTGCAAAGTTGTATACAATTGATGCCAACGTATAGAGAATATGGGGAGAATCTTATGCATCAAGAAACTAAGTAGAAATCCTCTTTTCTCTAGATAAAATTATATTCCTAGTAAAGTAAGGTACATTACATCCTTCATTGTTGCCCACATAAAAAATTACTACATTGGTAACTCTAAATCTCATGGATCCTTTCACCCATTATGCATATGGGTAGACATATATAAAGTATGACGACTTCAAGGAGGTGTTTTAGTAATTTTATGGCTTGAGTCATTTAGACGTTGACGATATCATAGTTGAATATCATCTCAAAAATGGCATGCTATATATGGTACATAAGCTATATTGTCATAAAGGTTAGCAAAAATACCTAATCACAGAGGCTCAGACCTCCAAGTTTGTAGGGAATCTTGGTATAGGGAAGATAGTAGATAGCTTACTAATTTATGTGCACTCACCTAGAATGCAAGTTAATGTAGGTATACTTATTAGAAGATGTAGGCTTCTTCATACAAATATTCCTAGTTATTGGAAATTAGGTCTATGGTACCCCTCAAATGTACCCACCTTTTCTTGGGAAGTCATATCCATGGAGTTTTTGGGTGGTTTAGCAATAATGAAGAAGGGACATGACTATTTTTTCATGGTAGTTGACATGTTCAACAAGATGTGAATTATCATGTGCTACCAAAAAAATCATAGGAGGGCATGTTCCAACAAAGATATTCTTTGAATAGATCTAACTACACTTTAGGGTATAATCTATTTCTCAAATAATTTCACTCTAAATTGTGGCAGAAGGTCGAAACAAACTTGAAGAGGTATATGTTATTCCATTGGTAGATAAAAAAGAGTAAACAAAACCAGTCATGTATAATTTTGTGTATCTCTCGAGGTGTACTATTATCATAAGAATCCAAAGTCATGGGATAAAAATATGGTATACATAAAACACTATTATGATAGATTAGTGCATACTTATACTGGTACTTCACCATTTTATTTATTTTAAATATTTTTCGCCTTCACATTTAGATATTACTTATGGGTGGAAGGGAGGAATGAGGGAGGATTTCATAGGGGATGCCTAAAAATAAAATAATTTCATTAAGAAAATTTAGGAAGATTCATTTTCATGTACAAGAGCCACTAATGAATTACCAAAAGTATGGGGCCACGAATTATCAACACATAATAAAGAAGTCAATAAAAGTGGGAGATAAAATATCATCGCTATAGTACAATAAGGAAAATTTATAGTGTCTTAGTAATAAAATAAATACTATGTGATTGTTAAATTTGAATACTAGAAAAGGTGGGATATAATACCTAAAAATTCAATCTCTCCCCATACATACACATTTACTCAGTGGTGAATGTGAAAATCGTCAAACTCCATGAGACTTCCATGCTAGATAAGGAAGGGGAGTAGGTCCTACCTTCCATAGAGTGATTAGTTATAGATTTAAAATAAGATTTCATAAAGGATACACTTTTTTAGAAGAGGTATAGAAATAGCACACATAGGTAGCATGACATTTGGAAAAATGGGTTGAAAGGACAAGTTATGGGTAATGAAAAAGGGTACTCTAAGGAGGAGGTTGAGAAAAAATCTCCTTGACTTCTTCAATAAATATTTTAGGGATTAAAATATTCCGAATATATGGAGGTATGATATATATTTCATCATTATATATTTTTTCATTCATATTAAGGCTTTCACAGTGCAAAAATTTCAAGAAGGTCAACTTAGAGGATAAATTTTATTAGCGAGACATATCTTGGAGAATTAGGGTCTAAAAAATTCTTGAGCTATAACTAAGCATTGAATGATATTCTTTTGGGGAATAAAATATCAACTAATCAATAGGCCACATGTGCCTATTTTTCATTGAGATATTTTTCTAGAAATCCAAGAATGCCTCTTGGAATTTAATCAATCAATAATGAAAATAATTATTTGTGAGGATGTCATGTAAGCCGCCAATACTCATGGAAAATGGGCTAGAAACATAGATAATATGAAGGAGACTCCATAAGTGTCATTATTTAGATGGAATGAAAATAAAAGAGACATTGAAGAATTCATAAGAAAAGCATAATTCCAAGCGTGACAAACACAAAATAAAGAATTCATTGATAGTGGGAGATAGAATATGGTTATGATCTAGTAAGAAGAGGCTATAGTGTCTCGATAATAAAAAAAAAATCTTTGTGATATGGGACTTTCAAGATACTAGAAAATGTGGGAGACTATGCATACACATCCAATATCTCTGTATACATGCACATTTACTCAGTGTTAAATTTAGAAAATCTCAAACTCCATGGGCCTTCCATTCTTTATAAGGAAGAGGAGTATATACTAGATTCCATAAAGGACTTAGCTCCAAATTCTAGTGTAGAGTTGGAAAAGGATACAACCTTGAAAAATATGTATGAAACTAAAATACATGGGTAGTATGACATGGTAGAATGTGTGTAAGGAACACGTTCTAGGTAAAGGAGAATGTCACTCTCTAGAAAAGGTAAAGTAAAATTTCATCGCCTCACTTAGTAAATATTTTTGGGACTAAAATACTCCCAATATGGGGATGTATGATCCATAATACATTAGTTTATAATTTTTCATTTATATTGATGCTTTCATAATGGAAACACTAGATGAATATCAACTTGCAGGATAAATTTATCGGTGGGACCTGATTTGAAGATTTGGTGTCTAAAATTTCGCAATCCATTTTTTGGACTCAAATGATTTATTTTTAAGGGATTTTCTTTTTTAAATAATAAATAGGCCCCATGAATTATTTTACACTCAAATAAATTTCCAACGATCCAGGAAAGTTTTCAATTGGATCTCATATCCCAACATTACATCATTATGAAGTTGATGTATCATGATTGAGCACCATAATTCGAGAGAATGCCATGTCATACCCCATTACTCATGGAAAATGGGTTAGTCACACGAAGGCTATCAAGGATACTCTAGAATGGTCAAATCTATAACTCTAGTTAAGAGTTAAAGGATTCAAAACTTGATCCCTAGTTGGTTTTTGGGCTATGTTATCATTCAACCACTAGAAGGAAAATATGTTCCATCGATTTTGAATTGCATATTTTTCATAAGTGGAGTATAATACATTATGAGTAAGAGTGAGAAATAATATTAAAGGGTACTTAACATCTATGGCATCCAATGCAACCACAAGTATTAGGTAACACCATAGAGAGTTCTCCTTTTGTGATTTCATTATTTCCATTCAAGAGAAAGAGAGAGCAAAGAAACCTCACCTTCCAACTAATTTTTCTCATGTAAGGGTTTCCTGAAGAATTTATAGTGTTAATTGTTGTTGGTATGTTATTGGATTTTATTGTTCTCTATTTTATAAATATTATCTATTACATTATGAAAAAAATATATTAATTGATAAATCTAAAATATAAGGAAATTAACCCTCTTAAGATATATTTCAATGTATTTTTATCAAAAAAATATTTTAAACTATTGAATAGAACATTGATGGTAATTATTAGATAAAAAATTTATATAATGATATTTTGGTGGAGAAAACAAAACTTAATATATAAAGGACATATACAACCTAAATCATACATACACAATAAATTAATGGAAGTATTACATAGAGAATCTAACAAATAATAACATGAAGAGGTAATGAAGTGGTGATCCTATCTAGGTTACATGTACAATATAAATGGGTTATGACATAGTGAAACTAAATAATGGTAGCATGTAAAAAAAATGGAGTGCATGATCAATATTGAGGAAAAAAAAAATTATGAAACGGTGAATAATAGGAACACGTTACCTCTGCATTAGGTGTAATCTCATGAGTTTGGATTTAGTTCAACAATGTGGCAAGTAGAGGAACATTTGTGAAAAGGCCATGACATGAGGAAAGAACATGGATGATGGGACCAAAGGCCTTGTAACCATCCACTATGATGATTTTGAGTTATTCTTGTCCAAAACAATATTTCTAAATGCAATGAATTCTATTGTAGTGACGATGAAAGGAAATAACGAAGCTAGTTTTATTTGGAGCTCCCTTAAGAATTTGTAGTTTTTGGGTAAATTTTTCGGTCCTCATTATCCTATTTATTTGTTCTAAAGTTTTTCTCCTCTCCCTTTGGGTATATCATTTTAATTTTGTGGTGTAAAAACAACAACAAGTGGTTATGTAGGCTTTCTACCTCGTAGGGTTATGGGCTATAAACCCTACTAGATTAAGGTGGCTAGGGGGTTTTACGGTTTGTCAAAATTGGATCTCTATTACGAGGCAATAGTGGTGAAATTTTATGAGTCTAAATCCAAAACTAAAAGTGTAGATAGGAGATAAAAAGGTAGACAAATTTCTCCAAACATGCTTCTCCACATCCTCATGGCATTAGTGCAAAGATGGTTACTAGACAATATAGTTTTCAGTAAAACAAAAGAGTTATACCAAAATAATAAAAGACAATTTATGAAATAATGAATTCAGTAATTGAAAGCCATTAATAAACCTCCACATTTTGCATCAACATGGAATTTTAGAGTTCGGTTTATGAATCCATATTTTTTTGATCACGTGATAACGTAACATTTGACTATCTCACCAAAATCTAATTTGTTAGTGTTACATTAAATAACTTGAAGGCACAAGAACCAAAACAACTACACAAAATGAAAAGGTTAGAAGTGAAGGCTTAAAGTATAGCATCAAGGTCTATGGTGAAAGACCGCGTAAGGACGGTGAAATGGTGGATTCCTAAGTCCCTCTGCACCACAAGATACAAACACCCACCACATTATTATCAACGATGACATAAACAAGTGATGACTTAGAAAGGGAAAATATCTAGAGGCCTCCCTTCCTCCATGTCCATTTTTATTTTTATAGTTAAAATCACTCATAGTATTATGTCCATGAGTTTAATTTCAAACATAAAATATTATGAAACTTTATTATTCCTATTTTATTTTTCTGTATATATTCATTGGAATATTCTAAAGAAAATATGAGAGTGGATTTAATTAAAGGCTAATTTCCTTTTTAGAATGTCGTTGATCATCGAACTTACACATATTTTATATTATTTTAATATATAAATTTAAACATACTTTTACTTGATGTTACATATTTTCTCCATATATTTTAAATAATAAAGTGGCACTAAATAATAAAGTGGCACTTGACTATAAGAAGACAAGAGAAGTAATTGTAAAAATGAGGTTAATATTTGATCTTATTTTTTTATTTTAATTGTAGTTAGGGAAGTCATATTAATCAAATGGTTGGTGAATATCAATAGGCATGATAAAATTTACTTCATTATATATCTTACTTCATGATAATTTCTCTTGAGGTAGTGAAAAGATCTTTGATGCCTCTCGCTGCTTGGTGGATCCAGAGTTAAGATAGGTCTAGGTTGATTTAACTATTAGCCTTTAAATAGGCCACATTAAATAAGAATACATTGGGAAAAGATGAGAAACTGGAAAATTTTACGTTTTTATTTATTTATTTATTTTTATTTTGACTAATTCAAAATGTTAGACATTAGAACATCTCTACCATAATGGGATAGAGAGTGTCTCTCTATCAAATTATTATTATTATTATTATAAGTCAATATATATACATATAAAAAAACATGTAACAAGATTTTTAATTATGGTGTGTCACATTAACTTTACCATGTTGCAATACAATGGGCAAATCATATGGTTTATGGGCGGTCCAAAGACACAATTCATTTCATATGAAACTTCTTCATGTGATTTTTTTTATTTAATAAATTTCATTAATAGGGAGAAAAATGGCATAACTACTTTGAGGTAAATCTCACGCTTTGATTTGTCAATAGTATTCTAGAATATTTTGTGCAGGTTAAATAAGTATGGTTCACCTAATAATTAGTTATAATTAAATGAAATATCAATATTGAAAAATAGAGATTCTTATTGGCATAATTATGTATATATAAGAAATATTTGATATTCGCATAGTCTAATTAATAGACAAAATGACCCATTTCCAAACATTTTTTCTTGTCATTTTTGTTTAAAATTTGGAAGATATTTGTTACAATAATACGTTTAAGTTATTTAATATGAAAATATGTAAAATCATAAGTTGAGTTTTTTAATCTATAAATATGACATGTTTTTAGGTTTTTCAATCCATTTAGGAATTTAAAAGATATTTTTAAACAATAACCAATCATAATCCTACTAAAAAGTGTATTGTCACCAACCAAAAAAAAAAAAAAACAAAAAACCAACAATTTAGTATATTAGTTGGATTTTTATATTTTGGGATGTTATAAAAGATTTACATTTTTAATAAAGTAATTTGTTAAATTACTTTAATAAATTAATTTTTAATAAAGTAATTTAATTGTTAAATTATCTTTTGATTACTTAATTGATTATTTTTATTTAAAATAAGAAACATATTAACAATATTTTGCATAAAATTTTGAAATACTTTTAATTAAACTTTTTTTTAGTGAACCCGTAGGTGTTCATAATTCAAAATAATATTCTAAATCAATCACAATTAAACACATTAGCTACATAGAGGTATACGTGTTTATTTTGAAATAGGATTTTCTTAATTTCAATTTATTTACCACTTAGCACATCCATATTTTAATGTCCACCACATCATTTACCTTCATCATAAAAAAACAATTCACTAATGGAAATTAAGTCCATCAATCTTAATGACACACATATATATATATATTATAAATATTTGAATAAATAATAATATAATACAAATCATTGAATAAATATTTAGTTTTAGGTTGATAGACCTATACAAAATGACTTTGGCACAATGATTACATTATACATTTTATTCTTCGTACAATGTTATATGTTGCCCCATATATTTAACATCACCTTTACACATGGGTTATATATGTTTTATTATTAATTCAACCATACACAATTTGGATGTCTTTCAGTACTCATATAATCAATATAATTCTAAATCTCTGGTACTTCCGAGATGTCATAGTCTAGCCCTGTCAGTTGGCATATATTATTAACTTGATGATTAATGAATAGATTTCGTTGAATCCGTCGTGTCCACGATCCTTATTCGTTAATGGTTTATGTGTCATGTGTGAATTTTTCTGTCATGGATATTATTTTGAGATCTACGATCTGAAGGACTACTGGGTTGGTTAGGGTATTACCCTACCCTCCGAACACTAACTGCCTCCCTCATTGTTGTGTCGCCCTGCCTCATGGCGCTCCGCAACTTTGGAAAATTTTCCTCTATTCTTCTAGAGATTTCGACCTGAGTATGGCTACATCTCCTATTCTTTACATCGTGTGATTATTTCATTCTATTCAATATTATTGCTAATCTTGGAAGCCATCTCAGTCATGGAGTTGAGAATCCTTTGTTTTCCAGGTTCTTGGTGCAGTTAATAGTCTTGCATTTGTGGGTTTAAGAGGAGTTCTGGCTCAGATTTTTCTCTCCATTCGGATGTTCGGATGTTTGGTCATGAGAGAGTTTGCTTTGCTGAACCCAGTAAAGGTAAAATCACATCCCCCATTGTACTTTGTAATTTTTTCTTTTAAGAAGACATTATTATTCTTCCAAGTTTTTTAATTACTTTGTGTTTGTGCAGGCGCGAGGAGTTTCACTCCCCATCTGGATTGCAGGTAAGATATTTTCTTATGGTCCTATTTAATGGTTTATAATTTTGTTAGCTTTTTTTCCCCGATACTAATAAAAAAGTTGCATTTCTGGTACAAGAAATATCGCCTCCTACCTCCTGCAACCTTATGTTGACACATTCTCTATGGCTTTCTCCTTTGATGCATTTCTCTCCCCTTCACAAGTGCAATACATCGTTCCATAATCATTTTACTTCCTTGACACTTGTTCAGTTTTTATTTTAAGGCTTCAACAATGTTAATTTCCACTCGAGTTGTTGAGGGTTTTTGATGAGTTCTCCACCCTTTGAGGGTTTAGTTGAGATATGAGTTATGTATGTAAATTCTATTTAATTTGGCGCCACCACAATATAACAAGGCTTGCCAGTATGAATTTTTGTAATTTGTACGTGTAGCCATAAGGGTTTTTCAACAATTATAACTCTGTATTTAGTTTTAAAGTGTTCCTTGTCTCGCCTCATTCACGACCATGAAGGGTATCGCTCTGATGATTGATTATCCTACCTATGATTTTCCATGAGGGTTATTGCTTTGAATGTTTTTTTTGCGCTTAAATTTCATTGAAATTTCTCTAAGTTTTTTTATATAGAGAAATGTTTTACATATGTCGTTTTTCTTTTTTTTTTCTTGCTCAATCTGGCATAATTGTTTCCTGATAAAAAGTTGTAAATATATATTATAACGACCATCACAATTATATTTTGTTTTTGAGCCTCCTTTACAGTTTGGATCCATATGTGTTTTTCATGTCGTCCTTACAGAGTTTTCACTGTAGTTTTACAATTAACTATAAATATTTTCTAACATAACTTTAATTGAATTTTCTGTTATATTCAAGGAAATATAGACTAGCTTGTAATTTCATATTTGCATTGTTTCTTGTAAGACTCTCCTGCATTATTTCTTTAGGCTAAAGCTATCAGTTTTCTTTGGATTTTAAACTCTGAATTCTACATTTACTTATGTTCCTTTTATTTATATTAGGATCAGGCTTCCTATTTTCATGTAACAATAAGGTAGGAAATCTTTATATTTCTGGAATGTTTAAATATCTCTTCTGTAATTGAATGGAAACGTTTGACATACATATCTGAATAATTTGCTATATAATAACAGTTAGATTCTGTAATCTTGTTTCTCTTTCCATTTTCTTGAAATAGTAAATTTTCCATAGGTGTCTAGGCCATCTCAAGAGGTTTCGTCCTCTATCTGTGTATAATTAATTCCTTCTACAGTTCAGGCTATCTAATTTGGGATTCTTCTCCCAAAAAGACTAACTGTCCAACTAGATAGAGAAATGACACAATTTCCAGTGAGTTTTATCTATGAACTTCATATTAATCTTTCTTCAAGAAAGACTCATTCATAGTAATAATTTCAAAAAGATAATAAAGAATGTGAGAATATATATATTTTATAATTAAATCTACTCCTTCAATTCAATTAGTTTCATACTCAGAGTTCTATTCTTAGCTCTGTGAAAGATTCTCTGATTCATTGGAAATTCTATTAAAGAAGATATGATTGAATAAAGAAAGGAATTAGTTTCTTTCCAATATAATTTACATATCTAAGTAAATGGGTCGAATGGAAATTTCCCAACCTTGAGCGAGGCAATGACATCCTCAACTCCCCCCCCCGCGTGTTCCTCACCAAAGTAGGAATTCAAAAAGTGTTTTTTTAAGGAGGTAGACCTTAGGACTCCTCTCCAGTGTCATATCCTAAAAATAGATAGTAGATTTCCACTGGTTCTCCACCAGCTCTGGATACTCACTCCTTTCAGCCCTTAGCTATTTCTCATTACCTACACACAACCCTTTCCTCCTCTAGGATTTTCCTTTTATTCTAAGAGGAAAGGTAACTGTGAGAGACTGCTTAATCAACTACTTTGGAATCTTGGAAAACTCTTTTCCATTAGGCATATTGAAATATTCAATAATTAATTATTTATTTCAACAGAACAAATCTAGTTCATAACTTTATTAACATACATATTAATCCCAATAATTTTAATAGTAAACAAATATCTAATTGAAAATGTTTTTAAAGTTAAATGAAAATAAACCTGGGTGTTACATCTTCCCCCGCATAAGATAAACCGTCCTCAATGTTATTCCATTCCAGTAAACAGTTCTGGATATGCCTCTTGTACAAAGGTTTCATCTTCCCAAGTCTCCTCCTCCGAGCTAAAGTGCTTCCATTGTACTTTAACTTGGGTGATGTCTCACCTCCAGAGCGTTATTTCTCTTTGATCGAGAATACATTGAAGCACTACCAGGAATTCGTCTATGGGTTCGACCTATAACAATGAAACATTATTCAATTATTAAATAGTCATTTATCTTCCTTAGAAATTTAATTCCCATTCCATTCCTACCTAAATGTTTTTCCAGTGAATTACAAGTCTTGTATCATGTATGTATCTTTTTAGTATAGACACATGGAACACATTGTGCACTCGTATGTGTCCCAGTAAAGCTAGCCAGTAGGATATTGGCCCCACCCTCTACAAAATTTGAAAGGGTCCACATAATCAGGGAGCCAACTTGGCACAGGTGTTCCACCTTAACATTCTCTTCTTGGGCCTAATTCTCACATAAATTTGATCACCCACTTTGAACTTCTGATACATCGTCTTTCTATCTGCATATACCTTCTGTCGATCTTGGGAAAATTTTAAATTTTGTCTGATCTTCTTCACTTCTCACTCCATTTCAGCCAACATTTATGGTCTGAGCATTAGCTTTATTTTTGGACTGATCCAATTAATGCGGGTTTGGCACTACCTACCATATAAAGCTTCAAACAGAATGATCTTTAGTGATTTCTGATACCTGTTTTTATACGAAATTCCACCAGATGCAGATAATATTCCCATTTCATGGGTTGCTGCATCACATACATTCATAGCATGTCCTCCATTATCTAGTTTACCCGTTCTATTTTCCCATCCGTCTGAGGATGGTATGCCATGCTAAATTTGACTTGTGTTCCCACCCACATAAACAATGTGTTCCAAAAGGGTGAGGTAAAATTCATATGTCTATCTCAGATGAACATTTTGGGAATGCCACGTAATTTGAATATATCTCTCATGAAGATGTCAACAGTCTGGACAGTTTTAAAATTGTGATGTACAAGAATAAAATGGGCTACTTTGCTTAACCGATCAAAAAATACCATTATAGAGTCATTGCGTCTTTTTACATTGGCCATATGACAATAAAATCTAGCGATATAACTTCCCATTTCCACTCTGGTATTGGTATGGGTTACAATAACCCGCCTGGATGTTGATGCCCAAATTTAGCCTGTTAACATTCCCAACACTTAGTTAAATATACACCGATGTATTTGTGCATCCAAGGCCAAAAATGCCATTTTCTGATGGTTGTTAGCATTTTCTGATAGCCAGGGTATCCAAAATATGAACTTCAATGATACTAATCTAGAATCAGCTATTTCAAACTCAGTTGGTTAGGAATATATATATTTCCTTGAAAAATTATTAGTTTTTCATTATTGATGGTGTATTCTGATTTCTTTCCTTGATCTTATACAGCTTGTGTTTGCTTCCATAGAAACTAATATTTAGGATATTTTGTGTTAGCCTCCTTCACTTGTTCCTGGAATTTGAATTCCACATGATTAAAGTATAACTCATATACATAATGCAACTTTTTTCTTAATACATCAGCTACCTAATTTTCCTTTCCCTTAGTGTGCTGCATTTCAAAGTCAAATTCGCTTAGGAATGCATTCCATCTAGCCTGATGAGCATTTAATTTATCTTGTTTAAAATAGTTGGTCAAGCTGCTATGGTCAGTGTTCAGCACAAACTTCTTTCCTAATAAGTATTTACTCCATATTTTGAGTGCATGTACTATTGTGGTCAACTCCATATCATATGCAGAGTATCTCTCTTCATGAAATTTCAATTTTCTTGATTCATACTCCACAACTTTTCCAGCTTGTGACAACACCGCTCCTACTGCTTCTTTGCTAGTGTTGGTGCAGAATTCAAACTCTAAATTTGTATCTGCCACTTTCAAAACAGGAGGTGCATTCAGTAATTGTTTTACTTTTTTAAAACTATATTAGCATTCACTATTCCATTTAAATACTCGTCCTTTTCACTGAAATAAGGTTATGGGAAATGAAAATTTTGAAAATCCCTCTATAAAATGCCTATAATAACCAGTTAGCCCCATAAATGATCGAATGTCTGCTACGTTCTTAGGCACCCTCCATTCCATGATATTTTTTATCTTTTTAGGGTCTATCGTTATTCCTTAAGCTAAAATGACATGGCCTAAATACTAGATTTTCTCTTTATAGAAATCATACTTGCTGAATTTCATGTACATTTGTTGGTCTCTTAACATTTTCAGCACTATACACAAATTCTCTCTATGTTCCTCCATATTATTTGAATAGATTAATATATGATCTATAAAAATCAAGAAAAATTTATCCAAATATAGGTGAAATATGACATGCATTATACTCATGAATGTTGTTGGTGCATTGGTCAATCTGAACGGTAAAACCACAAATTCATAATAATCGTACCTGGCTTGAAAGGATGTTTTATAAATGTCTTAATATTTTATTTGTATCTGAGGATATCCATATCTTTATATCTATATTTGAAAAGATAGTTTCCCCTTTTGCCTGATCAAAAAAACCATCAATTCGAGACACTGGGTATTTTTTCTTAACAATTAATTTGCTAAGTTGTCTATAGTCCATGCACATTCGCATTTTACCATATTTCTTGTTCACAAACAACACCAGTGCCCCCCAAGGTGGCACACTTGGATGAATATATCCCTTATCCAACAATTTTTGCAATTACATTTTCAGTTATGTGAATTCAGGCACACTCTTTTGGTATGGTGCACGCAATACCCTACCTAAATGTTTTTCCAATGAATTACATGTCTCGTATCATGTATGTATCTCTTTAGTATATACACATGGAACACATTGTGCACTCGTATGTGTCCCAGTAAAGCTAGCCGGTAGGATACTGGCCCCGCCCTCTCCAAAATTTGAAAGGGTTCACATAATCGGGGAGCCAACTTGGCACAGGTGGTCCACCTTAACATTCTCTTCTTGGGCCTAATTCTCACATAAACGTGATCACCCACTTTGAACTTATGATACGTCATCTTTAGATCTGCATATACCTTCTGTCGATCTTGGGAAAATTTTAAATTTTGTCTAATCTTCTTCACTTCTTACTCCATTTCAGCCAACATTTATGGTCTGAGCATTAGCTTTATTTTTATACTGATCCAATTAATGCGGGTTCGACAATACCTACCATATAAAGCTTAAA
Source organism: Pinus albicaulis (assembly GCA_034641835.2). Classification (NCBI taxonomy): domain Eukaryota; kingdom Viridiplantae; phylum Streptophyta; class Pinopsida; order Pinales; family Pinaceae; genus Pinus; species Pinus albicaulis. Next base: position 377,984,579 of record CM076581.1, read on the forward strand.
ATAGAATGATCTTTAGTGATTTTTGATACCTGTTTTTATATGAAATTCCACCAGATGCAGATAATATTCCCATTTCGTGGGTTGTTGCATCACATACATTCATATCATGTCCTCCATTATCTATTTTACCCATTCTATTTTCCCATTCGTTTGAGGATGGTATGTCATGCTAAATTGGACTTGTGTTCCCACCCACATAAATAATGCGTTCCAAAAGGGTGAGGTAAAATTCACATGTCTATCTCAGATGACCATTTTTGGAATGCCACGTAATTTGAATATATCTTTGATGAATATGTCAACACTCTGGACAGTTTTAAAATTGTGATTTAGAAGAATAAAATGGGTTGCTTTGCTTAACCGATCAACAAATACCATTATAGAGTCATTACGTCTTTTTACATTGGCAATATGACAATAAAATCTAGCGATATAACTTCCCATTTCCACTCTGGTACTGTTATGGGTTACAATAACCCACCTGGATGTTGATGCCCAAATTTAGCCTGTTAACATTCCCAACACTTAGTTAAATATACACCGATGTCTTTGTTCATCCAAGGCCAAAAATATCATTTTCTGATGGTTGTTAGCATTTTCTGATAGCCAGGGTATCCAAAATATGAACTTCAATGATACTAATCTAGAATCAGCTATTTCAAACTCAATTGGCTAGGAATATATATATTTCCTTGAAAAATTAATAGTTGTTCATTATTGATGGTGTATTCTGATTTCTTTCCTTGATATTCTACAGCTTGTGTTTGCTTCCATAGAAACTAATATTTAGGATCTTTTGTGTTAGCCTCCTTCACTTGTTCCTGGAATTTGAATTCCACATGATTAAAGTATAACTCATATACATAATGCAACTTTTTGCTTAATACATCAGCTACCTAATTTTCCTTTCCCTTAGTGTGCTGCATTTCAAAGTCAAATTCACTTAGGAATGCATTCCATCTAGCCTGATGAGCATTTAATTTATCTTGTTTAAAATAGTTGGTCAAGTTGCTATGGTCAGTGTTCAGCACAAACTTCTTTCCTAATAAGTATTTCCTCCATATTTTGAGTGCATGTACTATTGAAGTCAACTCCATATCATATGCAGAGTATCTCTCTTCATGACATTTCAATTTTCTTGATTCATATGCCACAACTTTTCTAGCTTGTGACAACACTGCTCCTACTGCTTCTTTGCTAGTGTTGGTGCAGAATTCAAACTCTAAATTTGTATCTGCCACTTTCAAAATAGGAGGTGCATTCAGTAATTGTTTTAATTTTTTAAAACTATATTAGCATTCACTATTCCATTTAAATAATCGTCCTTTTTGCTGCAATAAGGTTATGGGAAATGAAATTTTTGAAAATCCCTCTATAAAATGCCTATAATAACCAGTTAGCCCCATAAATGATCGAATGTCCACTACGTTCTTAGGCACCCTCCATTCCATGAGATTTTTTATCTTTTTAGGGTCTATCGTTATTCCTTAAGCTAAAATTACATGGCCTAAATACTATATTTTCTCTTTATAGAAATCACACTTGCTGAATTTGGCGTACATTTGATGGTCTCTTAACATTTTCAGCACTATACAAAAATTCTCTTTATGTTCCTCCATATTATTTGAATAGATTAATATATCATCTATAAAAATCAAGACAAATTTATCCAAATATAGGTAAAATATGACATGCATTATAATCATGAATGTTGTTGGTGCATTGGTAAATCCAAACAGTAAAACCACAAATTCATAGTAATCGTACCTGGCTCGAAAAGATGTTTTATAAATGTCTTAATATTTTATCTGTATCTGATGATATCCATATCTTTATATCTATATTTGAAAATATAGTTTCCCCTTTTTCCTGATCAAAAAGACCATCAATTCGAGACAGTGGGTATTTTTTCTTAACAATTAATTTGTTAAGTTGTCTATAGTCCATGCACATTCGCATTTTACCATATTTCTTCTTCACAAACAACACCGGTGCCCCCCAAGGTGGCACGCTTGGATGAATATATCCCTTATCCAACAATTCTTGTAATTACATTTTCAGTTATGTGAATTCAGGCACACTCATTTGGTATGGTGCAGGCATGTAACACCCCTAGTTTATGTTTTTCTTTCAAAGATAGACATTTGAACTTTAATCCTAAGGGGAGTGGACCCCAAATGGATAAGCATATGTTGTGGATGTAATTATATATTTCATTATGAAAAATAAATAAAATAATTTTGTGCAGATTGACCAAAATGAGAATTATGAGATCACTTGCTAAATCCATGAGGATGGATAGAGGCAAATATTTCCCCAAAAATCATTCAAAAATCCTTGAAAGAATTTATTTCGAAATTAGATTTTGAGGAAAATCTAGTTTCCCCATTGATGTGGAAAGTAGTTGGGAAGAGGTAAAAAGTTGGGAAAAGGAGAAAGAAGCTTTAATAGTCCCTAAAATGGGAAGCCTATGCAAACAGGAAGAAAAGCATCCTGATATTCTGGACGCAGAATTAGAAACAGGCTTTGGGGAGAAAAAGCTTAAATAAGCTAGTCCTGAAAAAATTAAGGGGTTGAACTGTTGTAGGAGATGATCTCAGCTCGGGGGTGAGTTCTGGGAGATAGAAGAACTCTAAGGTTGGGAGGTTGGTCAATTGCAACAATGGTATGTCTCTAAGTTGTATAGGGTTTATTACTTACTGTTGTATAAACTGGTTATACTTTATTGTTTGATTTAGATATTAGATTTGTTAGTTCCTAAATTTAATACAATTTAATAGAAGGAATTCACCTTCTTCATTCTGTATAGTTGCAGAAATAGAAATCTGTAGAGAATAATCCAACAGAATCTCTAAACCAGGGTTGGTTTAAATCTGTGGATACATATTACTCTACAGATACATTATAAATTTAACTTAAATCTGCTTCTGATTTAATAGAATGATTTGATATGTATACCTATGAGAAAGCAGTATGAGATTTAATGTAAAATTATTTAAAATAGAAATAGATGACTGTAAGCTGAGTTGTATAGTAAATGGGTGAGAACACATGATGTTCTAGAGAAAATGCACCATCTATACACAAACAGAAACACAATAGAAATTAATTCCTGCATGTATCAATCTATTTCTATAACAGAATGAAGTAAAGATCAGTTAGTGAAGGAAAATAACCATAAGAGTAATCTGTCTAGGAGTTCACACAGTAGAAGTAAAAATGGTAAAACCCAGGCACTCACAATAACTAGCATGAGGCTGCCAACAAATATTCAGAAAAATGAAAAAAAAAATCTCTTATATGAAGCCGAGACTAATAAATGAAAGAAAGTTGGATGATAAGGACTATTACATCAAATGGGTTGATTGGTAGTTGATTAAATTTCACATAAATAATTGGTAGAAATTATGGAAGCATGAGTATAAGAGGAACATCTTGTTGCAATAGTAAAAGTATAAAGAGGCATAGAAAGATAAGAAGGTGATTAGGATAGAACCTTCTACTCCTATTAGGAGAAAAGAAACCAGTTGGAACATAATTGAAACCATGCTATAATTATGGAACAATTACTTGAAAGAAAATGAAACTCAACTGTGTCACATAACCATGAAAAGCCTGAAGGATTCAGAAATTTAATTCTTAATAAGGCAGTTGTTATTATCGACCTATCTAATTGACCAAATAGCTTACGAGATGTCATTATTATTTACTGAACAGGAGAATATAGACTGAACCATATACATCTGAAATGGCTCACTAGCCATAGGTAACTACAGAAGGAAAAATTTAGCCTGGAAAACTTATAAAAAATTTCTAAGCATAAAAATTTTGAAGGGAAAAGCATTTCACATGAGTATTAGCATAAATATAGAAGTCTGGAAACGAGTAGAAATCACTATCGATCTATCACTAATAATAGAGACGGACAGTCGATAAAACATATATACACCCAACTTTGAAACCACTTGCAAAGTAAGGCTATCGTGAGTCCATAATAGTATTACCAAATTTAATTAACTCGGGAAGTTCATAAAATTGTTAATAGTCCCAGTTTCGGGCATAAATCCTTATTACAGTAGAAAATTTTTGTTAACAATACAAAAATTTGAAGAGTCCATATAAATTTTGTAAAACGACAACGAGCAAGCTAGGTCATGCTCGGACGGAGGACGCGTTGATACCGACCTGAAATCCAAGGTATGACGACGTCAAACCGAGTAAAGTAGAAATCCGTAAATTATCAAGGAGGAAAACCCTCGACGAGGTTCGAACCTACCTGAAATCAAATTGAGGGAAATATGAGAGATCGATTTAACCAGACGAACTGAGGAAAATTCACAATATTGCACGTTTGAATTGAGCATAACAAAAATAAGGGTTACCTATAAGAGTTGAGGGCTCGGCCACCCAATACGACCTGTAAAAAGTAAAAATGAATATGGTGAAAATGCTCGCCAGAACCAAACAAAACCAGGTTAAATGATTTCCAACAAATCGATGGATTACCTGTGTAGTGACTTCTTGCGGAGAGTCGAGGCAACCTCGGCGAACGAACCAAGCGTGGTCAAGGAAACCCCGAGAAGAAGAATTTCCTAACCAGCAAGGGTGAAATACTTGAACAAAACTTATCAAGGACCGACAGAATAAACATCAAGCCAAAATAATAGAACGAAATCAACCAGAGATCGAGTTATGAGTGAATGAGACGATTATCCTTTAAATTTAAATGTTTAAGGGAATAAAACAAAACGAACGACGGAATCCATATTACCTGAATGGCGATGAGACTGAAATTATGGGGATGTGCAGAAGATGGAGAGAGCTTGACGTGCGTTTTCCCCAACTGAACAAAGTATAAGCACCAGAAGTCGATGTAGAGAAACGAAGAGCCAAATAAAATGTCAAATTGCAACTTCAGAGGTTAACACAGTTCGTTAAACCCAACAAACAAAACCCTATCTTATATGAATCATCTACGTCGTCCACTTGTCATTCGATCAAAGGGAGGCCACGGATCGAATTGGGAAAAATCGAGAACCATTTGTACAGTCTCCCAAGTTATAAATGAGAAATTAATTGAAATCGATTTCGTGGTACTTCCAATCTTATTCCAGGACCGGTGTGATAAATGAAATTCATAGGTGTTACAAATATAAAATTTCAAAGGGCAATGCTGGCGTTTATCCATGAACAAATTGGGGTGATGGATCACATAGAAGGCCACGCAAACCAATCGATGTGGAGAGCACAACGAGCTATCCAATCCTTACCACATAAATTCAAATTTGCCAACGTAGCAAGTAAGTACAACGACTTCAATGTCGTCTACTCCCAGAAAATTGTGTCATAATGAAAATTATATGAAATCTCTATGGTGACAGAGGTATGAGAAATTATTCCATCAAACCATGACCGCAAGGCGAAAGGGAACGCAGAGGAATGACAATAGAGAAATGCCATAAATTGAGTTAAGTCATTAAGAACGTTGGATCAATTCGATGTCCAACCATAGCTTCCCGCTTAGGGGCATGGTATAACGACTTACCCATAGTGCATAATATAATTACGATGAAATCTTAAGAACAATAGAATGAAATCCAAAACATATACATGGAGCTCTATAAATAGGTGTAGACAAAAGTAAAGTATGTAAGGATATAATCTAGGTAACCATACGAGTATATACACCATGGGTATGTTAAACCCTTAGTTAAACTGAGAGGGGGGGGGGGTGAATCAGTTTAACACATACATGGACTTTTAAAACTTTTCCCTTAAATCTTATTTACACCTTCATTTCATGGTCAACTTAATATGTGAGAAATCTTAATTTGTGAACAACAAGTATCAAGCAGATTTGTTAATGTAATAGCAGTCTTAATATGCAAGCAACCTGTATTAAGCAGATTAGATAAACCACATCAACACATAGACATTATACACAGAGACACCAGATATAAGTGGAAACCCATAAAGGGAGAAAACCACATCTTATTATTGTTGTGATGCAAAGGCAAGCTCCAACTCCCTCTCACCACTAATTTTCCTTAGGCACCAACCTACAGGAGGCTCCTACCTCAATTTTGCAAGCTACAACTTGCAAGGAAGCTCTAACTCCCATCAATTTTCTGCAGGCACCAACCAACAAGAGGCTCCAACCTCAGTCAGCTACAACTGACATTTTATCAAGCTACAACTTGATGTGGAAGCACCAACTTCCATCTATTTTCTGCAGGCACCAACCTACAGGAGGCTCCTACCTCAGTCAACTACAACTGACATCTATCAAGCTACAACTTGATAGGGAAGCTCCAACTTCCTTACTCTTTCAAAAGAAAAACACTTGCTGATTTACCTTGGATATCAGCTCTGTTCTGTACCTTCTCTTCTACTATTCATCAGTCCTCATATCAGCCCTGCATCATCTCTGCTCAGCCCCTCCTTCTTCTCTGCTCAGCTCCTCCTTCTTCATGTCTTTTCTCCTCAATTCTTCGTACTCTGCATTCTCTATATCCACACTCTCTGACCTCTTGCAGCTTTCTTATTTTCTTCAACTTTATTCAATTCTGCTGCATACTCTCTCCTTTTCTCATTCTGTTTTCATCAACCCTCTCCCTTTGGATATTACACTATTTTATACAAAATAGCTTCATGACTGTTTGTATTCTACTGGGAATTCAAAATGGACAGTCGTGTCTCTTTGCCTTCTGCCTTCCCATCTCTTTTCAGCTCACTTAGAGGAATGTAACTGTAGGTGCTTATTTTAATATTACAGTGGGATATTTTTTCTCTTCCGGAGACTTGCCAATGCATCACAAACAATAAAAATCAATTAAAACATTTACATTCAAATTACAATGCGAAATCCAGCTCAACTCATTTAGTCTTTTGGCTCGCTGTGCTTTTGTCTTTTCTCTGACTGTGTCTTTGCCTTTTCTTTGACTGTATTTTATCTCTTTTCAGCTCTGTTTGCTTTTTTGTCCTTTGTTGTGGTGTAATTGTTGCATACGTGTAACTGTGCCTTTTATATCCATGTATTTTATATAAATATGTAACAGCTGGCGTTAAGTCTGGGCAAATTCCAGCGCTTTACACACATCAAGTGTCTTGTTGATGTGGCGAGTTCCGCAAGCGGAACATACATACACCACAACAATAGTTGTGTATTAATAATCACCCTCCACCTTAAGCCGAGGCTCGTGGGTCCATAGACCATGCGGCATATTTCAATACAATTGCAACCGTTACACAAAACAACTCTCGGCGTTTATAACACCTTTTTAATAGCACAGTATTCACAATCCTTATCATGAACTATCAACAATAAAACCCTTTCTTATGTAAATTTCGGTGATTTAATAATAGACCCATTTAACATAAGAAACACCCTTTCGGGCCCACTTTCCGATCTTTGTCTATCCCCCGATGCGATGAGCTGCCTCCGATGCGATTTATCACTCTTGATTACTTCCGATTGCGATTAATCGCAATTGAAATCGCATTGTAAAGCTCTGCTGCCACACTTTCACTCCGATGTGATTGACCAATGCCAATGCGATTAGACTGTAACTCAAACATATAAAGTCATAACTTATAGACCCATCAGGTCCGGAATTTCAATCGCAATCACAACATGTATTTTCCTGTTCCGATACTCGCTTTAACTCCGATTGCGATTGGTCACTGTTCATTCAAATGTGCCGATGCGATTGGAACTGGAACTCAAACCCATATTAAAAATTATTTATAGACCCATCGGGTCCGAACTTCAATCGCAATCGCAACATGTATTTGCTTGTTCCGATGCTCGCTTTAACTCTGATTGCGATTTGGTCCCACCTTATGGTACTTCGTACTTTGGTTTTTTGTTTATACAACGCTCCACTTATATATATTTATGCTTTGACCTTTGTTTATATGATGCGATGCACATATATGTAATGTGCTGCATATGTACTCCAGCGTGGGCAACGATTCCTGGAATGAGATTTATACGTATATTTTGCTGCTGGGTTATACGATTCCCAGAATTTGTGTTTATATATATATCCGACTGAGGTAGCGATTCTCGGAATTGTGTTTATGTATATATATATATATGCATGCCGCTTGGGTTAAGATTCCTAGAATTTATGTGCCTCTGCCGCTCGACCGCTTCACTGCCTATGTATTTGCTGCCTCTGTCTCCACTGCTTGACCGTTTCACTGCCTCCATATTCGCTGCTTCTGCCTCCACTGCTCGACCGTTTCACTCTACCTCTGTATTTGACTGTTACGATTTAGCAGTGTTCTTTCGCCTGTCTCCTTTGCCTGTTTCTGCTTCAGCGCTGCTCGACCGTTTTACTGCCTCCATATTCGAGTGTTACACTTTAGCAATGTTCTTCCGCCTGTCTCCTTTGCCCTGCTTACTTTTTCTTTTGTCTGTCTCTGTTCTGCTGTATTTTTCCTGTTTCTGCTTCAGCACTGCCTCCTTTGCTTCCTTTTGTTATATATAACTATTCCGCTTCGAGGTTTTGGTCCTTTACATCCTCACTGCATTCATATTCCATCATGCTGTAAATATTCATCGCCTTCTCTTTCAACGGTGAGTACATATAACTCTACTTGGTGTATTTTAACTATCGCACATTCTCGTCCAACTCAAAATGCTCTATACTTAGAGTAGAATCGAATGACACCGTATGCAATCAATTCATTTTGGAGCGCATCAAATCTTGATACATATATAAACCGTTATTTACGAACGCATATCAGTTTTCTCGATCGTGCACAGAATTATAACTCTACCTTTTTTCACGGGGTTTACAATGTTCACAAACTTTGAAGATCTGACTCACAGTTCGGCTTTCTTCTTAGAGGATCGATCCTTTCAGGCATTCTACAATCTACTCTGTCTTTTGGACAACTCTGCTTCAATTAACTACTTGTCTCTGATCCTTGACTGATACTGCTGCTTGCTTCTCTTTTTGATGCATCTGCTACCTCTCTGCTGCCTTGTTGTTGTTTTTCTCCTCCTTTGGCATTTCCTTTGCCATCAATGACAACATTTCCAACAGTCTCCCCCTTTGGCATTGATGGCAACACATCCACTGATAATCCAATGCTTCCTCCAAGTCTTTCTTTGCCTGGCTTCTTTTAGAAGACCCTTTCTTCTATTACTGCTTTTCCTCCCCCTTTGACATCAATGGCAAAGGATTGGACATTTCTCAGTGTAGATTCTATCTTTTCATTTTCTCTCTTTGAGATGTGTTTAGGCATTCTTCTTCTGACTTTGTATCATGCTGCTCTATACAGGTGTACAATATTTGTTGAGGGAACACTTTGCGGATTATTGTAAATTGACACAATCCAAAGCACAGTCTCCTTTTACTAGTATAAGGCTGAAAGTGACGACAATGCCTCTTCATGGGACATATTGTATCACCCTTTTCTAATCACAAATGCATCATTGGATCAAAACTTAAAGATTGTAAATACTCCATGTGACCTATCAAGCTTGCTTCAGCTATACTTCTGTCAATATTATAATCTTCATCTGTGATGCATATTTATTGAGGAGGGTTGTAGTTGGAGTCTGTCTTCTTTTGTAGTACAACATTTGTTCAATTGTGATGATGCCAATATGCCTTTTATAACTGTGGTTCACTTTTCTTGCCTGTTGATGATGATATGAGCTAGGATGCTGATAATGATATTACACTTAATAGATGCAGGTCCTTGTTATTGATGTGATCAATGAATTAACTAGAATTTGATCTAAGAAATCAAATGCCTTTATTGCTTGCATAATGAACTTTCACAACAAAACTTTGAGGTAGGATGCATTCAATGTATTGGTCGTTCTCACTTATCAACCATGCACCTTTCTTTATGACATACGGGGGTATGTATGTTAGTGATCAACCTATTTTCAATGGTGAGATGTCAGCAAATTCTTTCTGCTGAAGTATGTTCTTGATGATTCAAAGACAGAGTTTTGAGCTTCAACTGACCCAATTAGTCCTTCATAATTTTGATACTTTAACTTTCTATAAAAAATATTCAAGATGTTTTAATAGCAAACAGATTTCACACGGTGTTATGAATGATCTTGAGAGAAGAGGCCTGATATGTATATGTACTGACTTCAGGAAGGCATCCAAAAGAGATATTGTTTCAATGCTCAATATCATGTTTCAGGAGTAAACAAAATACTGATCCTTTAGCCTTTTCATTGACCCTTTTATGTTGGATGTACTCTTGCCATAACATTTGATCCTGAGGACCTGTACCACATTACTGTTCCATGATAACACTTGATATTCTGTTGATATGCATGCTATTTGTACCAAGTACCAATTAATACTTCTTTCACTTCAGCTTGTTCACGAACCCAATGTTAAGGCATCCTTCATGAGTTATACTACTGAGCTTTCCACTATTCATACCAATAGTCATCAATATCCTGAAATTTAATCTTCGCATATTTAACCATTTGCTTATTTTTTCATTTTGTTCGAGGGAATGTCATTGCACTTTACTTTCTAAGATTACACCAGAATCATTGTTGCTTTAAGTACAATTCAATTGTCTTAAGATAATGATCTTTGGGTAGACATATTCAATTTCTCTATTCTGAATTTTCATGGGCTGATTACTCAGAGATTTTTCACTCATTTGACTTCATTCCTTCAAGGGGACTTTTCATGGATCACAGATGTACCGACATAAAGATAATAGACTCTTTTCGTACTCATTCTTCTTAATGTGATTAATTGTTAATTCTAGTAGTAAGAGGCACAGTGTGATCATCACTTTAATGTGCTGAAGTCTTCTTAGCTTACATGTTCATTGCTAATGTTTCCCCTAATCCCAAGTCTTCTTGCTGCTTTCTCTCCTTCCATCAACCTGTTGGCTATTGTGTGCTTTAGGTGTTCTTCTTCCTCTATAGTTCTCTATTGGAGAAAATTGTCCTATGCATTTTTGATCTTATAGCTGTCCTTATTCCAAGGAGCTCTTCTTAGACTACTTTTGAGGGGACTATTTATGAACTGCTCTCCCCCTGAGATGTTGCTTCATATTTGTCACTGGTTGGATATTTGCTTTGTTTTCTAGAGCAGCTCCCCCTGAGACTATGGAGGATTCATTATGTTATTGAGATAATAGGCTCCCCCTTTCTCTTTTCTTTCCATACTTTATTGGGGTTCATCATAATGTCTGCACTCCTTTCCGATTCATAGTTTTGTTTGATTGGATTGGATTTCATCATCTGTCTGGAGTTCTTTAATATATATGGCAGTTTACAGTCCTTTGCTTTGTGGCCAAGCTTGAGGCATATATAACATCTTATTTTATCAAAGTATATTTGAGCTAATGCATAATATTTCATTCCCCTTTTTGAACATAATTTACAATCAACATATTTATGTCCAAATTCATTGCATGCATAACAATAGCCATGGAAATGATTTGTGTACCTGGTGGAAGATTGTCCTTGACATTTTCTTGCTTGAGGTAGTCTTCTCATTTGCTGCATCTTTTGCTGGTAATCATTGATTCTCTTTGTCTTGCAATGTGTTGCATCATGTCTTGGTTTGTGGCAGGAGAAACAAGTGATATTTTTCATAGGAGGAACGAACCTCCTTTGAAATCTTCCAAATTTATTCAATTTATATTCAGGAGTGCGAGAGCCCTTTCCAGCTGACTGTTTCATCCTTTCATTCTTTGTACTACCATGTTGCTGCTTGATTCCAATTTTTCTTTCACAAATCCTGTTCTGGGTGGCTTCTATTTTTGTAGGAATTTGCTGAGCTGCTTCACTGTCCTTTATTGCCTTTAAAAAAATGATTTTCTTGTTATCTTCTACCTTGGACTTACTGGTTTCTCCTTCATATCCTATCCCAATTTTTATGAAAGGTGACCTTTGAGCATTTAGTATTTGGTCCAGTTGTCTAGAGCTTTTCATTTGAGGAGTATTCATTAATAAATCTCTTTGGGATTTTTCTAAGTTCTTTCTTAGGCTCACTACTTCTTTTTCCAACCTTTCACATTCCTGACTTTTCTCTCTCATTTGTTGCAGTAGAGTTTCTTATATTTTCCTTGCTTCTTCAAGGTGTGTCTTCAGGACAACAATTTCTTTCTTATCTTCATATTCTCTCTCATCACATATTTGCACCACTGTCTTAAGGTCTTTGTTTTCATTTTTCAATTTTTCTATTTCAGTCAAAGCAGTGTCAAGCTTGGATTTTTCTTTCGCTGTAATTTCTTCATGGTTCTTATCTCCATTCACACTAGCAGGTACTTCATTTGATTGAATATTTTCCTGTTGACATGAATTTTTCTTCTCCTTAATTCTCTTATCCTTCTTGTTAGTGCAGTCCTTAGTGTTTACTCCATGCATGAAGTGCAATCTATCCCAGATTTCTTTTGCAGAGGTTAAGTCCATTATCAACTCAAGGTCCTTGTTATGAAGACTGTTATATATCACACATTTTTCCTTGGCATTCCTCTGCTGTTCTTTCACCGTGGGGGAGTCTGTGCAGTAACCATCACAAACAAGCTTCCATACCTTAGGTTCATAAGTCAATAATCCTGTTTTAACCTTATCTCTCCATTCAGGAAAGTTTGTCATACTTAACACAGGTACATTTTGATAGTCCATGACTTAACCAGATCTCCTTCAAGTTATTAGGCTTGCACCAAAGGAACTGGCTCTGATACCAATTGTTGAACCCTTAGTTAAACTAAGAGGGGGGGGGGGGGTGAATCAGTTTAACACATACATGGACTTTTAAAAA
>CM076581.1:377997454-378085005 GCA_034641835.2 Pinus albicaulis
GAATGTTGGAAATGTTGTCATTGATGGCAAAGGAAATGCCAAAGGAGGAGCAAAACAGCAATAAGGCAGCAGAGAGGTAGCAGAGGCAACAAAAAGAGAATCAAGCAACAGTATCATTCAAGGAGCAGAAATAAGCAGTTAATTGAAGAAGAGTTGTCCAAAAGACAGAGTAGATTGTAGAATGCCTGAAAGGATTGATCCTCTAAGAAGAAAGCCGAACTGTGAGTCAGATCTTCAAATTTTTTGAACATTGTAAACCCCGTGCAAAAAGGTAGAGTTATAATTCTGTGCATGATCGAGCAAACTAATATGGGTTCGTAAATAACAGTTTATATATGTATCAAGATTTGATGCGCTCCAAAATGAATTGATTGCATACGGTGTCATTCGATTCTACTCTAAGTATAGAGCATTTTGAGTTGGACGAGAATGTGCGATAGTTAAAATACACCAAGTCGAGTTCTATGTACTCACCGTTGAAAGAGAAGGCGATGAATATTTACAACATGATGGAATATGAATGCAGTGAGGATGTAAAGGACTAGAACCTCGAAGCGGAATAGTTATATATAACAAAAGGAAGCAAAGGAGGCAGCACTGAAGCAGAAAGAGGCAAAAGACAGCAGAACAGAGCTATTATCATGGCAATGGAGGCAGCAAAGAAGCAAATGAAGGAAGTAAAGGAGACAGGCAGAGGCAGAGGAAGCGAATATAATAGAGGCAGAGCCGTTATCACAGCAGTAAAGGTAGAGGCAGAGCGACAGAAGCAGCAGAGGCAAAGACACAACTGTTATTGCAGAGAAACAACTGTTATTCTGAGAATCGCTACCTCAGCCGAAGGATATATGTATACAATTCTGAGAATCTTTACCCAGCCGGGCATTATACATAACATAAACAATATTCTGGGAATCTTAACCCCAAGCGGCAAGTATATATATATATACAAACAAATTCCGAGAATCACCTCCCCCGCTGGAAGATACACTAAATATTAGAGCAGTAAAGTATACATATATATAAATCTCATTCTGGGAATCGTTACCCACGCTGGAGTATATATGCAGCGCATTACATATATTGCGCCTTATGCATAGAGGTCCAAAGCATACATATATATTTATATGGAGCGCTTTGTAAACAAATAAACAAAGGTAACAAAGCCTTATATGGTGGGACCCTTTCCTAATCGCATCCATCGCACCATCGCAACATCGCGCAATCGCACCATCACAACATCGCAACATCGCGCCATCGCACCATCGCAACATTGCAAAATTGCGCCATCGCACCATCGCACCATCACAACATCGTGCAATCGCAACATCGTGTCATCGCACCATCACAACATCGCAACATCACGCCATCACAACATCGCGCCATCGCGCCATCGCACCATCGCACCATCACGAAATTGCAATATCGCACCATCGCAACATCGCACATCACATATTTTACATTGCGCATTTTTTTGTTTGATCCGCCGATCGCCGTTGCGATGTGTTTTCTGCCATCGGATGTGGGGCCCGACCCTTTCTTATATTAGAGGTTGTGATACGATTTATTGGATTGTAATATAAGACCAAAGTCTTAAGGTGGAGAGCGATTGTTAACGTAAAGGTGTTGTGATTGTATTAAAAAGTGTCGCGTGGTCCGTGGGTTATATATATGCCTCGGCTTAATGGGAGGGTGATTATTAATATAAAACCATTGTGATGAACGTATGTTCCACTTGCGAAACTCGCCACATCAACAAGACACGTACTATGTACAGAGCATTGGAATCTTTCCAGATTTAGAGTTAGCTGGTATAAAAAGCACAAGTACACGTATGCAACAGTTACACTACAGCAGAGAAAAGAAGAGCAAACAGAGCTGAAAAGAGACAAAACACAGTCACGGAAAGGACAGACACAGTCAAAGAAAAGAAATACACGCAGCGAGCCAAAAGAGGCTGAATGAGTGAGCTGGAGTTTTCATTATATGTGAATGTAAACATTGTAATTTAAATTTATATTGTTGTGATGCATTGGCAAGTCTCCGGAAGAGAGAAAATATTGCACTGTAATATTAAAATAAGCACCTACAGTTACATTTTCCTGAGTGAGCTGAAAAGATATGAGAAGGCAGAAGGCAAAGAGACATGGCCGTCCATTTCGAATTCCCAGTGGAATACAAACAACCATGAAGTTGTTTTTGTATAAAACAGGGTAATATCCAAGGGGAGAGGATTGGATGAAAACAGAATTAGAAAAGGAGAGAGTGTGCAGCAGAATTGAAGAAAGTTGAAGAAAATAAGAAAGCTACAAGAGGTCAGAGAGTGTGAATATAGAGAATGCAGAGTATGAAGAATTGAGGAGAAAAGACATGAAGAAGGAGGAGCTGAGCAGAGAAGAAGGAGGGGCTGAGCAGAGATGATGCAGGGCTGATATGAGGACTGATGAATAGTAGAAGAGAAGGTACAGAACAGAGCTGATATCCAAGGTAAATCAGCAAGTGTTTTTCTTTTGAAAGAGTAAGGAAGTTGGAGCTTCCCTATCAAGTTGTAGCTTGATAGATTTCAGTTGTAGCTGACTGAGGTAGGAGCCTCCTGTAGGTTGGTGCCTGCAGAAAATAGATGGGAGTTGGTGCTTCCACATCAAGTTGTAGCTTGATAAAATGTCAGTTGTAGCTGACTGAGGTTGGAGCCTCCTGTAGGTTGGTGCCCGCAGAAAATTGATGGGAGTTGGAGCTTCCTTGCAAGTTGTAGCTTGCAGAATTGAGGTTGGAGCCTCCTGTAGGTTGGTGCCTACAGAAAATCAGTGGTGAGAGGGAGTTGGAGCTTGCCTTTGCATCACAACAATAATAAGATGTGGTTTTCTCCCTTTATGGGTTTCCACTTATATCTGGTGTCTCTGTGTATAATGTCTATGTGTTGATGTGGTTTATCTAATCTGCTTAATACATGTTGCTTGCATATTAAGACTACTGTTACATTAAAAAATCTGCTTGATACTTGCTGCTCACAAATTAAGATTGCTCACATATTAAGTTGACCATGAAATGAAGGTGTAAATAATATTTAAGGGAAAAGTTTTAAAAGTCCATGTATGTGTTAAACTGATTCACCCCCCCCTCTCGCTTTAACTAAGGGTTTAACATACCCATGGTGTATATACTCGTATGGTTACCTAGATTATATCCTTACATACTTTACTTTTGTCTACACCTATTTATAGAGCTCCATGTATATGTTTTGGATTTCATTCTATTGTTCTTAAGATTTCATCGTAATTATATTATGCACTATGGGTAAGTCGTTATACCATGCCCCTAAGCGGGAAGCTATGGTTGGACATCGAATTGATCCAACGTTCTTAATGACTTAACTCAATTTATGGCATTTCTCTATTGTCATTCCTCTCGCGTTCCCTTTCGCCTTGCGGTCATGGTTTGATGGAATAATTTCTCATACCTCCGTCACCATAGAGATTTCATATAATTTTCATTATGACACAATTTTCTCGGGAGTAGACGACATTGAAGTCGCTGTACTTACTTGCTACGTTGGCAAATTTGAATTTATGTGGTAAGGATTGGATAGCTCGTTGTGCTCTCCACGTCGATTGGTTTGCGTGGCCTTCTATGTGATCCATCACCCCAATTTGTTCATGGATAAATGCCGACGATTGCCCTTTGAAATTTTATATTTGTAACACCTATGAATTTCATTTATCACGCCGGTCCCGGAATAAGATTGGAAGTACCACGAAATCGATTTCAATTAATTTCTCATTTATAACTTGGGAGACTCGTACAAATGGTTCTCGATTTTTCCCACTCCGATCCGTGGCCTCCCTTTGATCGAATGACAAGTGGACGACGTAGATGATTCATATAAGATAGGGTTTTGTTTGTTGGGTTTAACGAACCGTGTTAACCTCTCGAAGTTGCAATTTGACATTTTATTTGGCTCTTCGTTTCTCTCGCATCGACTTACGGTGCTTATACTTTGTTCGACTGGGGAAAAACGCACGTCAAGCTCTCTCCATCTTCTCGCACATCCCCATAATTTCAGTCTCATCGCCATTCAGGGTAATATGGATTTCCGTCGTTCGTTTTGTTTTATTCCCTTAAACATTTAAATTTAAAGGATAATCGTCTCATTCACTCATAACTCGATCTCTCGGTTGATTTCGTTCTATTATTTTGGCTTGATGTTTATTCTCGTTTGGTCCTTGATAAGTTTTGTTCAAGTATTTCACCCTTGCCGGTTAGGAAATTCTTCTTCTCGGGGTTTCCGTGACCACGCTTGGTTCGTTCCCGCCGAGGTTGCCTCGACTCTCCGCAAGAAGTCACTACACGAGTAATCCATCGATTTGTTGGAAATCATTTAACCTCGGTTTTGTTTGGTTCTCGCGAGCATTTTCACCATATTCATTTTTTACTTTTTACTGTGTCGTATTGGGTGGCCGAGCCCTCAACTCTTATAGGTAACCCTTATTTTTGTTATGCTCAATTCAAACGTGCAATATTGTGAATTTTCCTCGCCTCGTCCGGTTAAATCGATCTCTCATATTTCCCTCAATTTGATTTCGTGTAGGTTCGAACCTCGTCGAGGGTTTTCCTCCTTGATAATTTACGGATTTCTACTTTACTCGGTTTGACGTCGTCATACCTTGGATTTCAGTGTCGGTATCAACGCGTCCTCCGTCCGAGCATGACCTAGCTTGCTCGTTGTCGTTTTACAAAATTTATATGGACTCTTCAAATTTTTGTATTGTTAACAAAAATTTTCTACCGTAATAAGGATTTATGCCCGAAATCGGGACTATTAACAATTTTATGAACTTCCCGAGTTAATTAAATTTGGTAATACTATTATGGACTCACGATAGCCTTACTTTGCAAGTGGTTTCAAAGTTGGGTGTATATATGTTTTATCGACCGTCCGTCTCTATTATTAGTGATAGATCGATAGTGATTTCTACTCGTTTCCGCACTTCTATATTTATGCTAATACTCATGTGAAATGTTTTTCCCTTCAAAATTTTTATGCTTAGAAATTTTTTTTATAAGTTTTCCGTGCTAAATTTTTTCCTTCAGTAGTTACCTATGGCTAGTGAGCCATTTCGTATGTATATGGTTCGACTTATATTCTCCCTCGTTCGACAAATAATAATGACATCTCGTAAGCTATTTGGTCAATTAGATAGGTCGATAATAACAACCGCCTTATTAAGAATTAAATTTCTGAAATCCTTCAGTGCTTTTCATGGTTATGTGACACAGTTGAGTTTCATTTTCTTTCAAGTAATTGTTCCATAATTGTAGCAGTGGTTTCAATTATGTTCCAACTCGGTTTCTTTTCTCCTAATAGGAGTAGAAGGTTCTATCCTAATCACCTTCTTATCTTTCTATGCCTCTTTATACTTTTACTATTGCAACAAGATGTTCCTCTTATACTCATGCTTCCATAATTTCTACCAATTATTTATGTGAAATTTAATCAACTACCAATCAACCCATTTGATGTAATAGTCCTTATCATCCAACTTTCTTTCATTTATTAGTCTCGCTTCATATAAGAGATTTTTTTTTCATTTTTTCTCGAATATTTGTTGGCAGCCCTCATGCTAGTTATTGTGAGTGCCTGGGTTTTACCATTTTTACTTCTACCGTGTGAACTCCTAGACGCATTACTCTTATGGTTATTTTCCTTCACTAACCGATCTTTACTTCATTCTCGTTATAGAAATAGATTGATACATGCAAGAATTAATTTCTATTGTGTTTCGTTTGTGTATAGATGGTGCATTTTCTCTAGAACATCATGTGTTCTCACCCATTTACTATACAACTCACCTTACAATCATCTATTTCTATTTTAAATAATTTTACATTAAATCTCATACCGCTTTCTCATAGGTATACATATCAAATCATTCTATTAAATCGGCATGATTTAAGTTAAATTTATAATGTATCTCAGAGAGTAATATGTATCCACGTATTTAAACCAACCCCGGTTTAGAGATTCTCGTTGGATTATTCTCTACAGATTTCTATTTCGCAACTATGCGTAATGAAGAAGGTGAATTCCTTCTATTAAATTGTATTAAATTTAGGAACTAACAAATCTAATATCTAAATCAAACAATAAAGTATAACCAGCTTTATACAACAAGTAAGTAATAAACCCTATACAACTTAGAGACATACCATTGTTGCAATTGACCAACCTCCCAACCTTAGAGTTCTTCTATCTCCCGTAACTCACCCCCCGAGCCGAGATCATCTCCTACAACATGCTTCAACCCCTTAATTTTTTTTCAGACTAGCTTATTTAAGCTTTTTTCTCCCCCAAAGCCTCGTTTCTAATTCTCGCGTCCATAATATCGGGATGCTTTTTCTTCCCCGTTTGCATAGGCTTCCCATTTTAGGGACTATTAAAGCTTCTTTCTCCTTTTCCCAACTTTTTACCTCTTCCCAACTACTTTCCACATCAATGGGGAAACTAGATTTTCCTCAAAAATCTAATTTCGAAATAAATTCTTTCAAGGATTTTTTGAATGATTTTTTGGGGAAATATTTGCCTCTATCCATCCTCATGGATTTAGCAAGTGATCTCATAATTCTCATTTTGGTCAATCTCGCACAAAATTATTTTATTTATTTTTTCATAATGAAATATATAATTACATCCACAACATATGCTTATCCATTTGGGGTCCACTCCCCTTAGGATTAAAGTTCAAATGTCTAGCTTTGAAAGAAAAAACATAAACTAGGGGTGTTACATGCCCGCACCATACCAAATGAGTGTGCCCTGAAATTCACATAATTGAAAATGTAATTACAAGAATTGTTGGATAAGGGATATATTCATCCAAGCGTGCCACCTTGGGGGGCACCTATGTTGTTTGTGAAGAAGAAATATGGTAAAATGCGAATGTGCATGGACTATAGACAACTTAACAAATTAATTGTTAAGAAAAAAATACCCACCTGTCCTCGAATTGATGGTCTTTTTTGATCAGAAAAGGGGAAACTATATTTTCAAATATAGATATAAAGATATGGATATCATCGTATACGTATAAAATATTAAGACATTTATAAAACATCTTTTCGAGCCAGGTACGATTACTATGAATTTGTGGTTTTACCGTTTGGATTTACCAATGCACCAACAACATTCATGATTATAATGCATGTCATATTTTCACCTATATTTGGATAAATTTGTCTTGATTTTTATAGATGATATATTAATCTATTCAAATAATATGGAGGAACATAAAGAGAATTTTTGTATAGTGCCGAAAATGTTAAGAGACCATCAAATGTACGCCAAATTCAAGCAAGTGTGATTTCTATAAAGAGAAAATATAGTATTTAGGCCATGTAATTTTAGCTTAAGGAATAACGATAGACCCTAAAAAAGATAAAAAACTCTCATGGAATGGAGGGTGCCTAAGAACGTAGTGGACATTCGATCATTTATGGGGCTAATCGGTTATTATAGGCATTTTATAGAGGGATTTTCAAAAAATTTCATTTCCCATAACCTTATTGCAAACAAAAAAAGGACGATTATTTAAATGGAATAGTGAATGCTAATATAGTTTTAAAAAATTAAAACAATTACCGAATGCACCTCCTATTTTGAAAGTGGCAGTATACAAATTTAGAGTTTGAATTCTCGCACCAACACTAGCAAAGAAGCAAAGAGGGAGCAGTGTTGTCACAAGCTAGAAAAGTTGTGGCATATGAATCAAGAAAATTGAAATGTCATGAAGAGAGATACTCGCATATGATATGGAGTTGACTTCAATAGTACATGCACTCAAAATATGGAGGAAATACTTATTAGGAAAGAAGTTTGTGCTTAACACCGACCATAGCAACTTGACCAACTATTTTAAACAAGATAAATTAAATGCTCATCAAAGCTAGATGGAATGCATTCCTAAGTGAATTTGACTTTGAAATGCAAGACACTAAGGGAAAGGAAAATTAGGTAGCTGATGTATTAAGCAAAAAAGTTGCATTATGTATATGAGTTATACTTTAATCATGTGGAATTCAAATTCCAGGAACAAGTGAAGGAGGCTAACACAAAAGATCCTAAATATTAGTTTCTATGGAAGCAAACACAAGCCGTAGAAGATCAAGGAAAGAAATCGAATACACCATCAATAATGAACAACTATTAATTTTTTCAAGGAAATATATATATTCCTAGCCAATTGAGTTTGAAATAGCTGATTCTAGATTAGTATCATTGAAGTTCATATTTTGGATACCCCGGCTATCGAAAATGCTAACAACCATCGTAAAAATGATATTTTTTGGCCTTGGATGAACAAAGACATCGGTGTATATTTAACTAAGTGTTGGGAATGTTAAGAGGCTAAATTTGGGCATCAACATCCAGGTGGGTTATTGTAACCCATAACAATACCAGAGTGGAAATGGGAAGTTATATCGCTATATTTTATTGTCATATTGCCAATGTAAAAAGACGCAATGACTCTATAATGGTATTTTTTGATCGGTTAAGCAAAGCAACCCATTTTATTCTTGTAAATCACAATTTTAAAACTGTCCAGAGTGTTGACATATTCATCAAAGATATATTCAAATTACGTGGCTTTCCAAAAATGGTCATCTGAGATAGACATGTGAATTTTACCTCACCCTTTTGGAACGCATTATTTATGTGGGTGGGAACACAAGTCCAATTTAGCATGACATACCATCCTCAAATAGATGGGAAAATAGAATGGGTAAACTAGATAATGGAGGACATGATATGAATGTATGTGATGCAACAACCCATAAAATGGGAATATTATCTGCATCTGGTGGAATTTCATATAAAAACAGGTATCAAAAATCACTAAAGATCATTCTATTTTAAGCTTTATATGGTAGGTATTGCCGAACCCGCATTAATTGGATCAGTATAAAAATAAAGCTAATGCTCAGACCATAAATGTTGGCTGAAATGGAGTAAGAGGTGAAGAAGATTAGACAAAATTTAAAAGTTTCCCAAGATCAACAAAAGGTATATGCAGATCTAAAGATGACGTATCATAAGTTCAAAGTGGGTGATCACGTTTATGTGAGAATTAGGCCCAAGAAGAGAATGTTAAGGTGGACCACCTGTGCCAAGTTGGCTCCCCGATTATGTGAACCCTTTCAAATTTTGGAGAGGGCGGGGCCAGTATCCTACCGGCTAGCTTTACTGGGACACATACGAGTGCACAATGTGTTCCATGTGTATATACTAAAGAGATACATACATGATACGAGACATGTAATTCATTGGCAAAACATTTAGGTAGGAATGGAATGGGAATTAAATTTCTAAGGAAGATAAATGACTATTTAATAATTGAATAATGTTTCATGATTATAGGTCGAACCCATAGACGAATTCCTGGTAGTGCCTCAATGTATTCTCGATCAGAGAGAAATAATGCTCCGGAGGTGAGACATCACCCAAGTTAAAGTACAATGGAAGAACTTCAGCTCGGAGGAGGAGACTTGGGACGATGAAAACTTTGTACAAGAGGCATATCCAGAACTGTTTACTCGAATGGCATAACACTGAGGATGGTGTTTATCTTATGCGGGGGAAGATGTAACACCCAGTTTTATTTTCATTTAACTTTAAAAAAAATTTCAATTAGATATTTGTTTACTATTAAAATTATTGGGATTAGATATTATTAGATATTTGTTCTGGGAAATACGGAACGGCTGCTCGGCAAGATTTTGGACGGATGCTTGGCAACAGCTTCCCAAACTCATAAGTACTTTCAATCAGCCTCCTAGCCATGATTGGGAAGAGCAACAATAGGAAACAGTCCAGCAACAATGGATGCAGGGAATTGAGCAGGGATATAGGCAATGGAGACAGACGAGAGAGAATAATCGGAATGATGACAACCAGACCAAGGAGGCCTTGGAAAGGGAGCTCCAGAAAAGACGCATAAGATTCTCCGAGGGCACGGATATTTTAAGATGGGGGTACACCCCATCTGGCTCCTTTTCCAGCAAAGAAGCATATAAAATTCTTGGCAATAACCAACGACCCTCGGATCCCATTTGGTGCAAAATTTGGGCGAAAGGAATTTGGCCCAAGGTCTCCTTCTTCTTATGGCTATTGGGTCACCGGAAGATCCTCACTTGGGATAACCTCCGGAGACGCTCTTTTCATGGCCCCTCCAGATGTCCTAACTGCTGCTCTCAAGAGGAAACGATTCAGCACCTCATGTATTCCCGTCCTCCGGCTATCCATTTATGGGAGAAAGCCGCTTCCGATGCCAAAAAAAATTACGAGGCTCGAAGAAATCATCAGCACTTTAAGGCTCGGGACCGAAAGACCCCTTTCAAAGTGAAATCCTCAACCAACTTTGGAGGCTTCTCCCAGTGCTTGATCCTTTGGCATATTTGGAAGGAAAGGAACAAAGCGTATTTTCAAAAACCTCACCACCCCGATGGACATCATCTCGGAACAATTTTTTGTCTTAATCTCCAAGAGACTTTGGACTCGTTCGCCCGGTCCCAAGAGAACTACCCCCACTCGGCAAAGGAAAAAATCCATCTGGGATAACTGGAACTTTCATCTTCCTCAACGATTTCACAGCAGTAGTTCTGCCCAGAGCTCTCCTACTAGCAAGACTGCTTGGAGTCTCCCCATTCATCACTCCTTCAAGCTCAATTTCGATGGCGCCTCCAAAGGCAACCCGGGTTCTGTTGGACTTGGAGGTATTATCAGGAATCATAAGGGAGAACCCTTGCTCCTTTTCTTTGGAAATATTGGTTGGGATACAAATAACTCCGCTGAACTCGAAGGTCTGTGGCAGGGTCTTCTTCTTGCTTGGCTTCATGGATTCCATCCTTTGGAAGTGGAAGGGGATTCCCAAATCCTCATTGGTATGGTCAACCAACTTCTCAATGGAGCACATGCCCAAAAAATTGCTAAAAGCTGGAGATTGGAAGCTCGATTAGAAGCAATATAACATTGGCTTTACACTAATCGTGCCATTACCTTCAAGCATGTAAAACGTGAAGGAAACAAAGTAGCTGACCTCCTCGCCAACATAGGAGTCACTCACGAACATGCTCTTACCTTTGGCAGCCTGGATATTATTCAGAATGATGCTCACAAACAGAATGCTCCTCGCTTATCTAAAGAGATGCCGCCGATCCCCCTGGATGCGGGTGACTCCATGGTTAATTAAGGGATTGGGACGAGGGGCCGACACTCGCCCCGTGGTACGTCGTGTTAAATGGACAAACTGCTCCACGCCTTGTCGCATTTACACTCCTTACACTCCAATGCTATGGGCTCGCGCAACCCAATGCACTCGCGCACCTTCAATTAGGTTGAGCTCGCCTTCGCATGCTCTGGGCGAGATTTTCACTCGGATTGCAGCTATGAAGATGGATTTGCCGGGTTTGGGCAGACGAGCTCGGCGCATGTTTAGGCCGGGCCCTCATGGCGTATAAATTTCACATGCAAGCAGGTTAATTTGGCTCCGGTCTTGGCTTTCCCGCATTGTCATTTGGATGGCGTTGGTTTATGTTTCGCACGGGCCGGGTGATCGTCCATCGACGTCCGGAGCGCTTCTCGCAAAGGGAGGCCTCCCGTCCTCGGGCATTTTTCGTTGTCTCCGCATCTCTCGTCCGAGTTCGGACCTCCTCGGGCGGGTTGGCAATTGGGTTCACTCTTTCAAGTTCCCCGCTCCCTCACACAATGCCGAGGCTTCGACACCGCATGCGGAGTAGGAGAGGTAGCTCCTCGAGTGGTCCCTCTCGCTTGCCTTCAAGTCCTTCCCCGGAGACTTCTTCCTTCGACGACGGCTCCAGCCATTATCCCGTAACCCGCAGTGGCGGGTGGGGCGCTCTATGGATTTGTGTTCGTATTGGGGGTCCCCATTCCCGTCGCTCGTCCGCCGCTTCGCTAAAACTACCGGTTCCGCTCGCTTACTTTCCGCAGTTCCCTCAATCGTCCGAGGATTACTGCCATTCTCTCGGTGGTTTTTATTGAAGATTGCTTTCCCGAGGCTTCTAGTGCGCAACCGACTGTTCCCTATGGAGACTTCTCGCTCCTACCTCCCGGCTTTTCTCATTTCAACTGCAGCGGCTCTCCTTTCCGGGACCTCCGTCTCGCCCGCTGTTCTCGATGAGAGACATGATTTCGGGCCGAGCTCCGGGTCCCCCGTGCCTCTCAGAGCTGAAATCGCTCCCGCTATGCTCGGTCACCGATGGTTGCGGGATCGTGGAGGAGATTCCGGATGTTTAATGGGTTCGATGCTTGGTCCTTCTCTCCGTTTGGAGTTGCCCATTTCCGGGTTTTTTATGTTTTGGTTGCCATGAAGTTTGCTCGGCCTTTTTCTCGTCCGTCATGGGTCATAGATGTTTTTTGGAGAAATTTTTGCACCCCCGCGTGGGTTTTGACAAATTCAAATTCTCTGTTTTTTCTAAATCTTCTGCCTTCTCGGCAATAGATTTTGACTTCGGTCTCGATGTAAATTATTCAGCTTGTTAATAGATCAATATTACTTAGAAAAAAAAAAAAAAAAGTTATGAACTAGATTTTCTCTTTTGAAATAAAGAATTAATTATTGAATATTTCATATGCCTAATGGAAAAGAGTTTTCCAAGATTCCAAAGTAGTTGATTAAGTAGTCTCTGACAGTTACCTTTCCTCTTGGAATAAAAGGAAAATCCTAGAGGAGGAAAGGGGTTGTTTGTAGGTAATGAGAAATAGCTAAGGGCTGAAAGGAGTGAGTATCCAAAGCTGGTGGAGAACCCGTGGAAATCTACTATCTATTTTTAGGAGACGACACTGGAGAGGAGTCCTAAGGTCTACCTCCTTAAAAAAACACTTCTTGAATTCCTATTTTGGTGAGGAGCATGGGGGGGGGAGTTGAGGATGTCATTGCCTCACTCAAGGTTGGGCAGTTTCCATTCGACCCATTTACTTAGATATGTAAATTATATTGGAAAGAAACTAATTCCTTTCTTTATTCAATCATATCTTCTTTAATATAATTTTCAATGAATCAAAGAATCTGTCACAGAGCTAAGAATAGAACTCTGAGTATGAAACTAATTGAATTGAAGGAGTAGATTTAATTATAAAATATATATATTCTCACATACTTTATTATCTTTTTGAAATTATTACTATGAATGAGTCTTTCTTGAAGAAATATTAATAGGAATTTCATAGATAAAACTCACTGGAAATTGTGTAATTTCTCTGTCTAGTTGGACAGTTAGTCTTTTTGGGAGAAGAATCCAAAATTAGATAGTCTGAACTGTAGAAGGAATTAATTATACACGGATAGAGGATGGAACCTCTTGAGATGGCCTAGACACCTATGGCAAATTTACTATTTCAAGAAAATCGAAAGAGAAACAAGATTACAGAATCTAATCGTTATTATATAGCAAATTATTCAGATCTGTATGTCAAACGTTTCCATTCAATTACAGAAGAGATCTTTAAACATTCCAGAAATATAAAGATTTCCTACCTTATTGTTACATGAAAATAGGAAGCTTGATCCTAATATAAATAAAAGGAACATAAGTAAATGTAGAATTTAGAGTTTAAACTCCAAGGAAAACTGATAGCTTTAGCCTAAGGAAATAATCCAGGAGATTCTTACAAGAAACAATGCAAATATGAAATTACAAGCTAGTCTATATTTCCTTGAATATAACAGAAAATTAAATTAAAGTTATGTTAGAAAATATTGATAGTTAATTGTAAAACTACAGTGAAAACTCTGTAAGGAGGACATGCAAAACACATATGGAGCCAAACTGGAAAGGAGGCTAAAAAACAAAACATAATTGTAATGGTCATTATAATATATATTTACAAATTTTTATCAAGAAACAATTATACCAGATTGAGCAAGAAAAAAGAAAAGAAAAACGACATATGTAAAACATATCTCTATATAAAAAAACTTAGAGAAAGTTCAATGAAAGTTAAACGCAAAAAAAAACTTTCAAAGCAATAACTCCCATGGAAAATCATAGGTAGGATAATCAACCATCAGAACGATACCCTTCATGGTCATGAATGAGGCGAGACAAGGAACACTTTAAAACTAAATACAAAGTTATAATTGTCGAAAAACCCTTATGGCTACATGTACAAATTACGAAAATTCATACTGGCATGCCTTGCTATATTGTGGTGGAGCCAAATTAAATAGAATTTACATACATAATTCATATCTCAACTAAACCCTCAAAGGGTGGAGAACTCATCAAAAACCCTCAACAACTCGAGTGGAAATTAACATTGTTGAAGCCTTAAAATAAAAACTAAACAAGTGTCAGGGAATTAAAATGATTATGGAATGATGTATTGCACTTGTGAAGGGGAGAGAAATGCATCAAAAGAGAAATCCATAGAGAATGTGTCAACATAAGGTTGCAGGAGGTAGGAGGCGATATTTCTTGTACCAGAAATGCAACTTTTTTATTAGTATCGGGGAAAAAAAGCTAACAAAATTATAAACCATTAAATAGGACCATAAGAAAATATCTTACCTGCAATCCAGATGGGGAGTGAAACTCCTCGCGCCTGCACAAACACAAAGTAATTAAAAAACTTGGAAGAATAATAATGTCTTATTAAAAGAAAAAATTACAAAGTACAATTTGGGATGTGATTTTACCTTTACCAGGTTCAGCAAAGCAAACTCTCTCATGACCAAACATCCAAACATCCGAATGGAGAGCAAAATCTGATCCAGAACTCCTCTTAAACCCGCAAATGCAAGACTATTAACTACACCAAGAACCTGGAAAATAAAGGATTATCAACTCCACAACCGAGATGGCTTCCAAGATTAGAAATAAGATTGAATAGAATGCAATAATCACATGATGTAAAGAATAGGATATTTATCCATACCCGGGTTGAAAACTCTGGAAGAATAGAGGAAAATTTTCCAAAGTTGCAGAGCACCATGAGGCAGGGTGACACAACAATGAGGGAGGCAGTTAGTGTTCGTAGGGTAGGGTAATACCCTAACCAAACCAGTAGTCCTTCGGATCATAGATCTCAAAATAATATCCATGACAGACAAAGTCACACATGACACATAAACCATTAACGAATAAGGATCGTGGACACGGCGGATCCAACGAAATCTATTCATTAATCATCAAGTTAATAATATATGCCAACTGACAGTGCTAGACTATGACATCTCGAAATTACCATAGATTTAGAATTATATTGATTATATGAGTACTGAAAGACATCCAAATTGCGTAAGGTTGAATCAATAATAAAACATATATAACCCATGTGTAAAGGTGATGTTAAATATATGGGGCAACATATAACATTGTACGAAGAATAAAATGTATAATGTAATCATTGTGCCAAAGTCATGTTGTATAGGTATATCAACCTAAAACTAAATATTTATTCAATGATTTGTATTATGTTATTATTTATTCAAATATTTATAATATACATATGTGTCATTAAGATTTATGGACTTAATTTCCATTAGTGAATTGTTTTTTTTATGATGAAGGTAAATGATGTGGTGGACATTAAAATATGGATGTGCTAAGTGGTAAATAAATTGAAATTAAGAAAATCCTATTTCAAAATAAACACTTATACCTCTATGTAGCTAATGTGTTTAATTGTGATTGATTTAGAATATTATTTTGAATTATGAACACCTACGGGTTCACTAAAAAAAGTTTAATTAAAAATATTTGAAAATTTTATGCAAAATATTGTTAATATTTTTCTTATTTTAAATAAAAATAATTAATTAAGTAATCAAAAGATAATTTAACAAATTACTTTATTAAAAATGTAAATCTTTTATAACATCCCAAAATATAAAAATTCAACTAATATACTAAATGGTTTTTTTTTTATTACGACAATACACTTTTTAGTAGGATTATGATTGGTTATTGTTTAAATATATCTTTTAAATGCCTAAATGGATTGAAAAACCTAAAAATATGTCATATTTATAGATTAAAAAACTCAACTTATGATTTTACATATTTTCATATTAAACAACTTAAATGTATTATTGTAACAAATATCTTCCAAATTTTAAACAAAAATGACGAGAAAAAATGTTTGGAAATGGGTCATTTTGTCTATTAATTAGACTATGTGAATGTCAAATATTTCTTATATATACATAATTATGCCAATAAGAATCTCTATTTTTCAATATTGATATTTCAGTTAATTATAACTAATTATTAGGTGAACCATATGTATTTAACCTCCACAAAATATTCTAGAATACTATTGACAAATCAAAGCGTGAGATTTACCTCAAAGTAGTTATGCCATTTTTCTCCCTATTAATGAAATTTATTAAATAAAAAAAATCACATGAAGAAGTTTCATATGAAATGAATTGTGTCTTTGGACCACCCATAAACCATATGATTTTCCCATTGTATTGCAACATGGTAAAGTTAATGTGACACGCCATAATTAAAAATCTTGTTACATGTTTTTTATATGTATATATATTGACTTATAATAATAATAATAATAATAATAATTTGATAGAGAGACACTCTCTATCCCATTATGGTAGATATGTTCTAATGTCTAACATTTCGAATTAGTCAAAATAAAAATAAATAAATAAATAAAAACATAAAATTTTCCATTTCCTCATCTATTCCCAATGTATTCTTATTTAATGTGGCCTATTTAAAGGCTAATAATTAAATCAACCTAGACATATCTTAGCTCTGGATCCACCAAACAGTGAGAAGCATCAAAGCTCTTTTCACTACCTCAAGAGAAATTATCATGAAGTAAGATATATAATGAAGTAATTTTTTTCATGCCTATTGATATTCACCAACCATTTGATTTATATGGCTTCCCTAACTAAAATTAAAATAAAAAATAAGATCAAATATTAACCTCATTTTTACAGTTACCTCTCTTGTCTTCTTATAGTCAAGTGCCACTTTATTAATTAAAATATATGGAGAAAATATGTAACATCAAGTAAAAGTATGTTTAAATTTATATATTAAAATAATATAAAATATGTGTAAGTTCGATGATCAACGACATTCTAAAAAGGAAATTAGCCTCTAATTAAATCCACTCTCATATTTTCTTTAGAATATTCCAATGAATATATACAGAAAAATAAAATAGGAATAATAAAGTTTCATAATATTTTATGTTTGAAATTAAACTCATGGACATAATACTATGAGTGATTTTAACTATAAAAATAAAAATGGACATGGAGGAAGGGAGGCCTCTAGATATTTTCCCTTTCTAAGTCATCACTTGTTTATGTTATCGTTGATAATAATGTGGTGGGTGTTTGTATCTTGTGATGCAGAGGGACTTAGGAAATCCACCATTTCACCGTCCTTACGCGGTCTTTCACCATAGACCTACATAACCACATCTTGTTGTTTTTACAACACAAAATTAAAATGATATACCCAAAGGGAGAGGAGAAAAACTTTAGAACCAATAAATAGGATAATGAGGACCGAAAAATTTACCCAAAAACTACAAATTCTTAAGGGAGCTCCAAATAAAACTAGCTTCGTTATTTCCTTTCATCGTCACTACAATAGAAATCATTGCATTTAGAAATATTATTTTGGACAAGAATAACTCAAAATCATCATAGTGGATGGTTACAAGGCCTTTGGTCCCATCATCCATGTTCTTTCCTCATGTCATGGCCTTTTCACAAATGTTCCTCTACTTGCCACATTGTGGAACTAAATCCAAACTCATGAGATCACACCTAATGCAGAGGTAACATGTTCCTATTATTCACCGTTTCATAAATTTTTTTTCCTCAATATTGATCATGCACTCCATCTTTTTTTACATGATATCATTATTTAGTTTCACTATGTCATAACCCATTTATATTGTACATGTAACCTATATAGGATCACCACTTCATTACCTTTTCATGTCATTATTTGTTAGATTCTCTATGTAATATTGCCACTAATTTATTGTGTATGTATGATTTAGGTTGTATATGTCATAAAATTTATATATTAAGTTTTTTTTTCTCCACCAAAATATCATTATATAATTTTTTTATCTAATAATTACCATCAATGTTCTATTCAATAGTTTATAATATTTTTTTATAAAAATACACTGAAATATATCTTAATTTCCTTAATTTATAGAGGGTTAATTTCCTTATATTATAGATTTATTAATTAATATTTTTTTTCATAATGTAATAGATAATATTTATAAAATAGAGAACAATAAAATCCAATAACATACCAACAACAGTGAACACTATAAATTCTTCAGGAAACCCTTATATGAGAAAAAATTAGTTGGAAGGTGAGGTTTCTTTGCTCTCTCTTTCTCTTGAATGGAAATAATGAAATCACAAAAGGAGAAGGAATTCTCTATGGTGTTACCTACTAATTGTGGTTGCATTGGGTGCCATAGATGTTAAGTACCCTTTAATATTATTTCTCACTCTTACTCATAGTCTATTATACTCCACTTATGAAAAATTTGCAATTCAAAATCGATGGAACATATTTTCCTTCTAGTGGTTGAATGATAACATAGCCCAAAAAACTAACTAGGGATCAAGTTTTGAATCCTTTAACTCTTAACTAGAGTTATAGATTTCACCATTCTAGACTATCCTTGATAGCCTTCGTGTGACTAACCCATTTTCCATGAGTAATGGGGTATGACATGGCATGCTCTCAAATTACGGTGCTCAATCATGATACTTCAACTTCATAACGATGTAATGTTGGGATATGAGATCCAATTGAAAACTTTCCTGGATCGTTGGAAATTTATTTGAGTGTAAAATAATTCATGGGGCCTATTTATTATTTAAAAAAAGAAAATCCCTTAAAAATAAATATTGTGAGTCCAAAAAAATGGATTGGGAAATTTTAGAAACCAAATCTTCAAATCAGGTCCCACCGATAAATTTATCCCGCAAGTTGATATTCATCTAGTGTTTCCATTATGAAAGCATCAATATAAATGAAAAAATTATAAACTAATGTATTATGGATCATACATCCCCATATTGGGAGTATTTTAGTCCCAAAAAATATTTACTAAGTGAGGCGATGAAATTTTACTTTACCTTTTCTAGAGAGTGACATTCTCCTTTACCTAGAATGTGTTCCTTACACACATTCTACCATGTCATACTACCCATGTATTTTAGTTTCATACATATTTTTTCAAGGTTGTATCCTTTTCCAACTCTACTTTAGAATTTGGAGCTAAGTCCTTTATGGAATTTAGTATATACTCCTCTTCTTTATAAATAATGGAAGGCCCATGGAGTTTGAGATTTTCTAAATTTAACACTCGAGTAAATGTGCATGTATACGAGAGATATTGGATGCGTATGTATAGTCTCCCACATTTTATAGTATCTTGAAAGTCCCATATCACAAAGACTTGTTTTTATTACCGAGACACTATAGCCTCTTCTTACTAGATCATAACCATATTCTATCTCTAACTATCAATGAATTCTTTATTTTGTGTTCGTCACACTTGGAATTATACTTTTCTTATGAATTCTTCAATGTCTCTTTTATTTGCGTTCTGTCTAAATAATGACAGTTATGGAGTTTCCTTCATAGTATCTATGTGTCTAGCCCATTTTCCATGAGTATTGGCAGCTTACATGACATCCTCACAAATAATTATTTTCATTAATGATTGATTAAATTCCGAGAGGCATAAAATTTTCATATGAAATCCAATTGACATATTTCTTGGATTTCTAGAAAAATATCTCAATGAAAAATAGGCACATGTGGCCTATTGATTAGTTGATATTTTATTCCCCAAAATAATATAAATTAAGAGAGATACTCTGCATATGATATGGAGTTGACCGCAATAGTACATGCACTCAAAATATGGAGGAAATACTTATTAGGAAAGAATTTTGTGCTCAACACTGACCATAGCAGCTTTTGACCAACTATTTTAAACAAGATAAATTAAATTCTCATCGAAAGCTAGATGGAATACGTTCCTAAGCGAATTTGACTTTGAAATGCAACACACTAAGGGAAAGGAAAATTAGGTAGTCGATGTATTAAGCAAAAAAGTCGCATTATGTATATGAGTTATACTTTAATCATGTGGAATTCAAATTCCAGGAACAAGTGAAGGAGGCTAACACAAAATATCCTAAATATTAGTTTCTATGGAAGCAAACACAGCTATAGAAGATCAAGGAAAGAAATCAGAATACACCATCAATAATGAACAACTATTAATTTTTCAAGGAAATATATATATTCCTAACCGACTGAGTTTGAAATAGCTGATTCTAGATTAGTATCATTGAAGTTCATATTCTAGATACCCTGGCTATCGAGAAAATGATAACAACCATCGTAAAATGATATTTTTTGGCCTTAGATGCAAAAATACATCGGTGTATATTTAACTAAGTGTCGGGAATGTTAACGAGGCTAAATTTTGGGCATCAACATCCGGGCGGGTTATTGTAACCCACATTAGTACCCGAGTGGAAATGGGAAGTTATATCACTAGATTTTATTGTCATATTGCCAATGTAAAAATACACAATGACTCTATAATGGTATTTTGTTGATCGGTTAAGCAAAGCAACCCATTTTATTCTTGTACATCACAATTTTAAAACTCGTCCGCATCGTTGACATATTCATCGGAGATATATTCAAATTACGTGGCATTCTAAAAATGGTCATCCGAGATAGACATGTGAATTTTACCTCACCCTTTTGGAACGCATTGTTTATGTGGGTGGGAACACAAGTCCAATTTAGCATGACATACCATCCTCGGATGGATGGGAAAATAGAACGGGTAAACTAGATAATGGAGGACATGTTATGAATGTATGTGATGCAACAACCCATGAAAATGGGAATATTATCTACATCCGGTGGAATTTCGTATAAAAAACGGGTATCAAAAATCACTAAAGATCATTTTGTTTGAAGCTTTATATGGTAGGTAGTGCCGAACCCACATTAATTGGATCAGTCCAAAAAATAAAGTTAATGCTCGGACCATAAATGTTGGCTGAAATGGAGTAAGAAGTGAAGAAGATCGGACAAAATTTACAAGTTTCCCAAGATCGACGGAAAGGTATATGCAGATCGAAAGATGACGTATCATAAGTTCAAAGTGGGTGATCACGTTTATGTGAGAATTAGGCCCAAGAAGAGAATGTTAAGGTGGACCACCCGTGCCAAGTTGGCTCCCCGATTATGTGAACCCTTTCAAATTTTTGGAGAGGGCGGGGCCGATATCCTACCGACTAGCTTTACTGGGACACATACGAGTGCACAATGTGTTCCATGTGTCTATACTAAAGAGATGCATACATGATACGAGACATGTAGTTCATTGGAAAAAACATTTAGGTAGGAATGGAATGGGAATTAAATTTCTTAGGAAGATAAATGACTATTTAATAATTGAATAATGTTTCATGATTATAGGTCGAACCCATAGACGAATTCCCGGTAGTGCCTCAATGTATTCTCGATCGAGAGAGAAATAATTCTCGGGAGGTGAGACATCACCCAAGTTAAAGTACAATGGAGGCACTTTAGCTCGCGAGGAGGAGACTTGGGAAGATGAAAACTTTGTACAGGAGGCATATCCAGAAACCGTTTACATCGGAATGGAATAACACCGAGGATGGTGTTTATCTTATGTAGAGGAAGATGTAACACCCGCATTTATTTTCATTTAACTTTAAAAACATTTTCAATTAGATATTTGTTTACTATTAAAATTATTGGGATTAACATGTATGTTAATAAAGTTATGAACTAGATTTTTTCTTTTCAAATAAAGAATTAATTATTGAATATTTCATATGCCTAATGGAAAAGAGTTTTCCAAGATTCCAAAGTAGTTGATTAAGCAGTCTACGACGCTTACCTTTATTCTTGGAATAAAAGGAAAATCCTAGAGGAGGAAAGGGGTTGTGTGTAGGTAATGAGAAATAGCTAAGGGCTGAAAGGAGTGAGTATCTAGAGCTGGTGGAGAACCCGTGGAAATCTACTATATGTTTTTAGGAGACGACACTGGAGAGCAGATCCTAAGGTCTACCTCCTTAAAAAAAACACTTCTTGAATTCCTACTTTGGTGAGGAGCACGGGGGGGGGGAGTTGAGGATGTCATTGCCTCGCTCAAGGTTGGGCGGTTTCCATTCGACCCATTTACTTAGATATGTAAATTATATTGGAAAGAAACTAATTCCTTTCTTTATTCAATCATATCTTCTTTAATAGAATTTTCAATGAATCAGAGAATCATCACGCAGCTAAGAATAGAACTCGAGTATGAAACTAATTGAATTGAAGGAGTAGATTGAATTATAAAATATATATATTCTCACATTCTTTATTATCTTTTTGAAATTATTACTATGAATGATTCTTTCTTGAAGAAAGATTAATAGAAAGTTCATAGATAAAACTCGTTGGAAATTGTGTAATTTCTCTGTCTAGTTGGACAATTAGTCTTTTTGGGAGAAGAATCCAAAATTAGACAGTATGAACTGTAGAAGGAATTAATTATACACGGATAGAGGATGGAACCTCTTGAGATGGCCTAGACACCTATGGAAAATTTACTATTTCAAGAAAATCGAAAGAGAAACAAGATTACGTAATCTAATCGTTATTATATAGAAAATTATTCGGATCCGTATGTCAAACGTTTCCATTCAATTACGGAAGAGATCTTTCAACATTCCGAAAAATATAAAGATTTCATATCTTATTGTTACATGAAAATAGGAAGCCCGATCCTAATATAAATAAAAGGAACATAAGTAAATGTAGAATTTAGAGTTTAAACTCCAAGGAAAAACCCGATAGATTTAGCCTAAAGAAATAATCCAACAGAGTCTTACAAGAAACAATGCAAATATGAAATTACAAGCTAGTCTATATTTCCTTGAATATAACGAAAAATTCAATTAAAGTTATGTTAGAAAATATTGATAGTTAATTGTAAAAATATAGTGAAAACTCCGTAAGGACGACATGCAAAACACATATGGATCCAAACCGTAAAGGAGGCTCAAAAAACAAAAATATAATTGTGATGGTCGTTATAATATATATTTACAATCTTTTATCAAGAAACAATTATACCATATTGAGCAAAGAAAAAAAAGAAAAATGACATATGTAAAACATATCTCGATATAAAAAAACTTACGAAATTTCAATGAAATTTAAACGCAAAAAAAAACTTTCAAAGAAATAACCCTCATGGAAAATCATAGGTAGGATAATCAACCATCGTAACGATACCCTTCATAGTCGTGAATGAGGCGAGACAAGGAACACTTTAAAACTAAATACGAGAATTATAATTGTCGAAAAACCCTTATGGCTACACGTAAAAATTACGAAAATTCATACTCGGGCAAGCATTGCTATATTGTGGTGGAGCCAAATTAAATAGAATTTACATACATAATTCATATCTCAACTAAACCCTCAAAGGGTGGAGAACTCATCAAAAAACCCTCAACAACTCGAGTGGAAATTAAAACCGTTGAAGCCTTCAAATAAAAAACTAAACAAGTGTCAAGGAAGTAAAATGATTATGGAACGATGTGTTTCACTTGTGAAGGGGAGAGAAATGCATCAAAGGAGAAATCCATAGAGAATGTGTCAACATAAGGTTGCAGGGAGGTAGGAGGCGACATTTCTTGTACTGCAAATGCAACTTTTTTATTAGTATTGGGAAAAAAAACTAACAACATTATAAACCATTAAATAGGACCATAATAAAACATCTTACCCGCAATCCCGGATGGGGAGTGAAACTCCTTGCACCCGCACAAACACAAAGTAATTAAAAAAACTTGGAAGAATAATAATGTCTTCTTAAAAGAAAAAAATTACACAATACAATGGGGGGATGTGATTTTACCTTTACCGGGTTCAACAAAAGAAAAACTCTCTCATGACCAAACATCCGAAACATCCGAATGGAGAGCAAAAATCCGAGCCAAAACTCCTCTTAAACCCGCAAATGCAAGACTATTAACTGCACCAAGAACCTGGAAAACAAAGGATTCTCAACTCCACAACTGAGATGGCTTCCAAGATTAGAAATAAGATTGAATAGAATGGAATAATCACATGATGTAAAGAATAGGAGATGTAGCCATACCCGGGTCGAAATCTCCCGGAAGAATACGAGAAATTTTTCCAAAGTTGCGGAGCGCCATGAGGCAGGGCGACACAACAATGAGGGAGGCGAGTTAGCGTT
Source organism: Pinus albicaulis (assembly GCA_034641835.2). Lineage (NCBI taxonomy): Eukaryota > Viridiplantae > Streptophyta > Pinopsida > Pinales > Pinaceae > Pinus > Pinus albicaulis. The sequence continues at coordinate 378,021,798 of CM076581.1, forward strand.
CGGAGGGTAGGGTAATACCCTAACCAACCTAGTAGTCCTTCAGATCGTAGATCTCAAAAATAATATCCATGACATACAAAGTCACACATGACACATAAACCATTAACGAATAAGGATCGTGGACGGAGCGGATCCAACGAAATCTATTCATTAATCATCAAGTTAATAATATATGCCAACCGACGAGTGCTAGACTATGACATCTCGAAATTACCAGAGATTTAGAATTATATTGATTATATGAGTACTGAAAGACATCCAAATTGCGTAAGGTTGAATTAATAATAAAACATATATAACCCATGTGTAAAGGTGATGTTAAATATATGGGGCAACATATAACATTGTACAAAGAATAAAATGTATAATGTAATCATTGTGCCAAAGTCATGTTGTATAGGTCTATCAACCTTAAACTAAATATTTATTCAATGATTTTTTATTATATTATTATTTATTCAAATATTTATAATATATATATGTGTCATTAAGATTGATGGACTTAATTTCCATTAGTGATTTTTTTTTTATGATGAAGGTAAATGATGTGGTGGACATTAAAATATGGATGTGCTAAGTGGTAAATAAATTTAAATTAAGAAAATCCTATTTCAAAATAAACACTTATACCTCTATGTAGCTAATGTGTTTAATTGTGATTGATTTAGAATATTATTTTGAATTATGAACACCTACGGGTTCACTAAAAAAAGTTTAATTAAAAATATATTTCAAAATTTTATACAAAATATTGTTAATATTTTTCTTATTTTAAATAAAAAATAATCAATTAAGTAATCAAAATATAATTTAACAAATTACTTTATTAAAAATGTAAATCTTTTATAACATCCCAAAATATAAAAATTCAACTAATATACTAAATGGTTTTTATTTTTACTTTTATTTTTGTTTTTTTGCGACAATGCACTTTTTAGTAGGATTATGATTGGTTATTGTTTAAAAATATCTTTTAAATGCCTAAATGGATTGAAAAACCTAAAAATATGTCATATTTATATATTAAAAAACTCAACTTATGATTTTCATATTAAACAACTTAAATGTATTATTGTAACAAATATCTTCCAAATTTTAAACAAAAATGATGAGAAAAAATGTTTGGAAATGGGTCATTTTGTTTATTAATTAGACTATGCGAATATCAAATATTTCTTATATATACATAATTATGCCAATAAGAATCTCTATTTTTCAATATTGATATTTCATTTAATTATAACTAATTAGGTGAACCATATGTATTTAACCTCCACAAAATATTCTAGAATACTATTGACAAATCAAAGCGTGAGCTTTACCTCAAAGTACTTATGCCATTTTTCTCCCTATTAATGAAATTTATTAAATAAAAAAAATCACATGAAGAAGTTTCATATGAAATGAATTGTGTCTTTGGACCGCCCATAAACGATATGATTTGCCCATTGTATTGCAACATGGTAAAGTTAATGTGACACGCCATAATTAAAAATCTTGTTACATGTTTTTTATATGTATATATATTGACTTATAATAATAATAATAATAATAATAATAATTTGATAGAGAGACACTCTCTATCCCATTATGGTAGAGATGTTCTAATGTCTAACATTTTAGTCAAAATAAAAATAAATAAATAAATAAAAACATAAAATTTTCCATTTCCTCATCTATTCCCAATGTATTCTTATTTAATGTCGCCTATTTAAAGGCTAATAATTAAATCAACCTAGACCTATCTTAACTCTGGATCCACCAAGCAATGAGAAGCATCAAAGATCTTTTCACTACCTCAAGAGAAATTATCATGAAGTAATATATATAATGAAGTAAATTTTTTCATGCCTATTGATATTCACCAACCATTTGATTTATATGGCTTCCCTAACTACAATTAAAATAAAAAAATAGGATCAAATATTAACCTCATTTTTACAATTACTTCTCTTGTCTTCTTATAGTCAAGTGCCACTTTATTATTTAAAATATATAGAGAAAATATGTAACATCAAGTAAAAGTATGTTTAAATTTATATATTAAAATAATATAAAATATGTGTAAGTTCGATGATCAACGACATTATAAAAAGGAAATTAGCCTTTAATTAAATCCACTCTCATATTTTATTTGGAATATTCCAATGAATATATACAGAAAAATAAAATAGGAATAATAAAGTTTCATAATATTTTATGTTTGAAATTAAACTCATGGACATAATACTATGAGTGATTTTAACTATAAAAATAAAAATGGACATGGAAGAAGGGAGGCCTCTAGATATTTTCCCTTTCTAAGTCATCACTTGTTTATGTTATCATTGATAATAATGTGGTGGGTGTTTGTATCTTGTGATGCAGAGGGACCTAGGAAATCCACCATTTCACCGTCTTTACGCAATCTTTCACCATACACCTACATAACCACTTCTTGTTGTTTTTACGACACAAAATTACAATGATGTACCTAAACGGAGAGGAGAAAAACTTTAGAACCAATAAATAGGATAATGAGGACCGAAAAATTTACCCAAAAACTACAAATTCTTAAGGGAGCTTCAAATAAAACTAGCTTCGTTATTTCCTTTCATCGTCACTACAATAGAATTCATTGTATTTAGAAATATTATTTTGGACAAGAATAACTCAAAATCATCATAGTGGATGGTTACAAGGCCTTTGGTCCCATCATCCATGTTCTTTCCTCATGTCATGGCCTTTTCACAAATGTTCCTCTACTTTCCACATTGTGGAACTAAATCCAAACTCATGAGATTACACCTAATGCAGAGGTAACATGTTCCTATTATTCACCGTTTCATAATTTTTTTTTCCTCAATATTGATCATGCACTCCATATTTTTTACATGCTATCATTATTTAGTTTCACTATGTCATAACCCATTTATATTGTACATGTAACCTAGATAGGATCACCACTTCATTACCTCTTCATATCATTATGTCATTATTTGTTAGATTCTCTATGTAATATTGCCACTAATTTATTGTGTATGTATGATTTAGGTTGTATATGTCATAAAATTTATATATTAAGTTTTGTTTTCTCCACCAAAATATCATTATATAAATGTTTTATCTAATAATTACCATCAATGTTCTATTCAATAGTTTATAATATTTTTTTGATAAAAATACATTGAAATATATCTTAAGAGGGTTAATTTCCTTATATTTTAGATTTATTAATTAATATATTTTTTTTATGATGTAATAGATAATATTTATAAAATAGAGAACAATAAAATCCAATAACATACCAACAACAATGAACCCTATAAATTCTTCAGGAACCCCTTACATCAGAAAAATTAGTTGGAAGGTGAGGTTTCTTTGCTCTCTCTTTCTCTTGAATGGAAATAATGAAATCACAAAAGGAGAAGGAATTCTCTATTGTGTTACCTAATACTTGTGGTTGCATTGGGTGCCATAGATGTTAAGTACCCTTTAATAATATTTCTCACTCTTACTCATAGTCTATTATACTCCACTTATGAAAAATATGCAATTCAAAATCGATGGAACATATTTTCCTTCTAGTGGTTGAATGATAACATAGCCCAAAAACCAATTAGGGATCAAGTTTTGAATCCTTTAACTCTTAACTAGAGTTATAGATTTGACCATTCTAGAGTATCCTTGATAGCCTTCATGTGACTAACCCATTTTCCATGAGTAATGGGGTATGACATGGCATGCTCTCGAATTATGGTGCTCAATCATGATACATCAACTTCATAGCGATGTAATGTTGGGATATGAGATCCAATTGAAAACTTTCCTGGATCATTGGAAATTTATTTGAGTGCAAAATAATTCATGGGGCCTATTTATTATTTAAAAAATAAAATCCCTTAAAAATAAATCATTTGAGTCCAAAAAATGGATTGGGAAATTTTAGACACCAAATCCTCAAATCAGGTCCCATCGATAAATTTATCCCGCAATTTGATATTCATCTAGTGTTTCCATTATGAAAGCATCAATATAAATGAAAAATTATAAACTAATGTATTATGGATCATACATCCCCATATTGGGATTATTTTAGTCCCAAAAAATATTTACTAATTGAGGCAATGAAATTTTACTTTACCTTTTCTAGAGAGTGACATTCTCCTTTACCTAGAACGTGTTCCTTACACACATTCTACCATGTCATACTACCCATGTATTTTAGTTTCATACATATTTTTTCAAGGTTGTATCCTTTTCCAACTCTACTTTAGAATTTGGAGCTAATTCCTTTATGGAATTCAGTATATACTCCTCTTCCTTATAAAGAATGGAAGGCCCATGGATTTTGAGATTTTCTAAATTTAACACTGAGTAAATGTGAATGTATACAGAGATATTGGATGCATATGCATAGTCTCCGACATTTTCTAGTATCTTGAATGTCCCATATCACAAAGACTTGTTTTTATTACTCGAGACGCTATAGCCTCTTCTTACTAAATCATAACCATATTCTATCTCCCACTATCAATGAATTCTTTATTTTTTGTTCGTCACACTTGGAATTATACTTTTCTTATGAATTCTTCAATGTCTCTTTTATTTGAATTCCATCTAAATAATGACACTTATGGAGTCTCCTTCATAGTATCTATGTGCCTAGCCCATTTTCCATGAGTATTGGTGGCTTACATGACATCCTCACAAATAATTATTTTCATTAATGATTGATTAAATTCCGAGAGGCATAAAATTTGCATATGAAATCCAATTGACATATTTCTTGGATTTCTAGAAAAATATCTCAATGAAAAATAGGCACATGTGGCCTATTGATTAGTTGATATTTTATTCCCCAAAAGAATATCATTCAATGCTTAGTAATAGCTCAAGAATTTTTTTAGACCCTAATTTTCCAAGATATGTCTCGCTAATAAAATTTCTCCTCTAAGTTGACCTTCTTCAAATTTTTGCACTTTGTGAAAGCCTTAATATGAATGAAAAAAATATATAATGATGAAATATATATCATACCTCCATATATTGGGAATATTTTAATCCCTAAAATATTTATCGAAGAAGTCAAGGAGATTTTTTTCCCGAACCTCCTCCTTAGAGTACCCTTTTTTCATTACCCATAACTTGTCCTTTCAACCCATTTTTTCCAAATGTCATGCTACCTATGTGTGCTATTTCTATACCTCTTCTAAAAAAAGTGTATCCTTTATGAAATCTTCTTTGAAATCTATAACTAATCACTCTATGGAAGGTATGACCTACTCCCCTTCCTTATCTAGCATGGAAGTCTCATGGAGTTTGAGGATTTTCACATTCACCACTGCGTAAATACGTATGTATGGGGAGAGATTGAATTTTTAGGTATTATATCCCACCTTTTCTAGTATTCAAATTTAACAATCACATAGTATTTCTTTTATTACTAAGACACTATAAATTTTCCTTATTGTACTATAGTGATGATATTTTATCTCCCACTTTTATTGACTTCTTTATTATGTGTTGATAATTCGTGGCCCCATACTTTTGGTAATTCATTAATGGCTCTTGTACATGAAAATGAATCTTCCTAAATTTTCTTAATGAAATTATTTTATTTTTTAGGCATCCCCCTATGAAATCCTCCCTCATTCCTCCCTTCCACCCATAAGTAATATCTAAATGTGAAGGCGGAAAATATTAAAAAAATGACGACAACAAAACTCGAAAGTCGGCCCCCTAAGGAGAGTTGGTCGCTTTTCGTAGCTCTATCAGCATTTCTTTTGCTAAAACCCCGTTCTCCTCCTCCACGTGGTCTTCCCCAACTTCTTTGGTTTTATTTATCAAATTCGAGGAATTTGATAAATAAACATAATCAACAACCTTTGAAAATTAAAATATATCTCTCGGGCTTATATTCCACCGCTAAACCTTATAACCAAGGGTTTAATCCTTCGAACTTTATATAAACACTCGACGCTTTTTAAACAAATGACTTCTAATGGACCTTTGGTTCCGGCCCCACCTATATAATCGATGGTCCAATCAAATACTTGCAACGTACCTTGGTTATCCCTCGTGCATCTTTCCGAATATGACCACCGTCCGATGGCTTCCCTCCACATCGACGGTGTTCAACAATATCACGCGGCCTCCCCGGTCAAACGATAGCGTGCGATGGCGCTTGGGAAAGCGGTTTTCACGCGTCCCACCATGTGCTACGTGTCAACCATTCAATGGAATCGCTCCCAATTTGGAAATACCGCTCACACCACAAAAGTGGTGCGATATGGGCGATCCCGGTTCATAAATCCACTCGTGGTTTTGGAACGAGTGATTGACCACGGTTAATCGCCCTACCTTCCTATGCTCTCTCGTTTGTTAACTCGGGTCGGGCTCGGGTCGAGATTCCGATAGAAAAACAATTATGTCTCTACGTAAGCGGGTTTTGCACTATCATCAAACGTAGTTCGACGACCCCGATTTCTCTACACGGACCTCGCCTCGCGGTGGGATTAATTCAATAGGGTTTGTTCGGATAATTCAAGAGAAATAATAGAAAGTAGGATGCGGAGACTATACAACAAATTCCATTCATAAACTATACATGCACGAGTTCAATCGCCTCACGAGTTAAACAAATTTCCTCACAAACATCAATTCAAGATAGTTTGATAATCAACGAGAACCGAAATTCATTCAACCGGAAGCAATTTCTTAACACAAATTTTATTGCAGAAAATCTCCTCTCTCCCCCCCCAATGCATCCGAGGGATACAATTTATATACATTACAATGTGTCTCTTCGGTTCCTCCGTGAGGACCGTTTAGAAAATCAAAAGCCTAATTACAATAATCCAACTAACCGAAACATGACGGATGGATCGAATCTAACTATTCGACTTCTACAAATCTAACTAATCTAAATGAAACATTCGACCGAGGTATTGACACCTAGTCGTTACAATTCAATTGTTTTCGAACCTTCCTAGCCACAACATGTGGACGAAACCTCCTACATTTCCGGCTAGTGTCTAATGCCCCTACATCGGACTCCCGAGGGCAATTTTCTTCATGGGCTCCTTTCCATGAGCTCTTCCACCGATCCGCCTATCTTCTACAACATTCCTTCAATCATCCTAGTGGCATCTTCCTCTCACTTATCCTTCCATTTGATTAAGTACCGAAAGTACTCTTATCCTCTAGTCTTCCCTCGAACACTCTTTTGTCCAATATCTTCTCCGGTTGCAATGGTCACGCTCGGAGGTAGTCTGCTCTTTCCACTCAATATATCCCTTGTCTGTCGATCTTTCTTCTACACCATCATCTTCATATTTGTACAAATCGCAACATTAAAAATGGGAGATATTCCAACATCGAGTGGAAATTCAATCTCATAAGCATTCGCGAGAAAAACTTTCTAAGTATCTTGAATGGCCCAATCTTTTTGAACTTCAGCTTTGTTATCATCGCTTCTTTGGGAATCTCTCCTTTCTCAAGTGTGCCAAAACCCAGATCTCCTACTTCAAAATGAACTTCTTTTTCTCGCTCAAGTCCTGCTCTCGCCTCTCGTATTTGATGTCTGCTACCTTGTAGTTGTTGTTTCACTTGTTCATGTATGGCCCTCGGATCTCTAAAGAAAATTCTTCACCATCAACACTTCTCATCTTTGCCCTTCCCAGATTTCTTAACTACGATATTCCCCTAGGGTGAATTCCATAGACAATATGGAATGGGCTCCGCGCCCTATGCTTCGTTTGGTGAGTCATTATATGCATATTACTGCCCGGGGAAAAATATGGTCCCACCGGCTCGGGATGCTCTCCTGCAAGACTTCTCAACAAACTTCCCAGTGCTCCTATTCACTACCTCGCTTGTCCATCGATCCAGGGGATGATAAGCTAGGTGAAACTCGCGTTTGGTATCAAGTTTCTTCCACGGTGTCCTCCAAAAATGGCCCACAAACCTGGTGTCTCTGTCTGAAACAATACTCTTGGGCAACCCATGCAATCTAACAACTTCTTTGAAAAACAAGTTAGCAACATGGGTGGCATCACTAGTTTTATAACATGGAATAAAATGTGCCATTTTGGAGAATATGTCCACTACAACAAAGATCGCATCATTCACACTACCATGATGGGTTTTTGGTTTTCTCGCCAAGACTATTAATGTCCATTTTTTTACTAATTTTTTTTCCATGTGTGTACACTTTACTTATTAATTATTAGTTCTCAACACAATGACTAGACTTAGTGTCCACTTCGCACAATGTACTCTCATAGTTCAAGTGTCTATATTTGCTAGTTCTATGAAATATTCATGTATAAAACGTTATGAAATTAATACATTTGTTTTCAATTATTTATCTCAGCTATGAAATATTATTTTTTGTATATATTCCACTATGAATGGTGATGTTCCTTGAGTCCTTAATCTAGGAAATACAATGAAAATTTTTAATATGATTTTCCTTATCATATTTCCCCGCACTTTATATTTTGCACCCACACACGCATGCACACACAAACGCGTGAGTGCACATGCACACACACACACACACACATACAAAACACACACACACACACACACATACCATAAATTATATATTTATATGCGAACATGTTGAAGTAATTTAGAATATTAATTGGGTCACTACCTCTTTTTTTTCACTCTTGCTTGAATAGGTTTAATATAAAACCCATCGATAATTTTTATAATAAACCCCATGTTATCCTACTTGTTTAATGTATATTTTTTAGCATTCAATGTTTCATTTACTCCGACCTATTTTATTAATTTCCATTATGATTTATTTTGAGTTACATTCATATAACAATCTCATCACTCATGGAGTATACAATAACTAGGAGACTCATTCTAGAATACTCCTATCGAATTCACAACTTGTATATACCATGAGTAACCCTAGGCAATTCCTTACACATAAGATGAAACATCCTTGAAATTATTCATCACTAAGTTTAGATGCCTCGAGGAGTTTTTTATTTCTTTAGTTAATTATTAACAATGAGGATAATAATAGAATCATATTTTAATTTAATTGAGGAGTTGTATATGGGGACTATTTTATGTTCCTTCATTCCAGCTTTCCACACTTAAAAAAATATTTATAACGTCTAAAGTTACTTTAGAGTGAGTACATTGTCCTATTACAACTTCTTGGTACATTATAGATAGTTAGAAGTGACTACAAGTATGGATACAAATGATATTCTAGTGTTTAATATGGCAACACTTCCAAAAGATTTGATTGGTGTTGCGGTCTTTGTTAGTGCTCTATATGGAAATAATTTTTTCATGGAACAATGAAACACACTTGTAAATACGACAACTTATGAAAATAGTATATATCTCTATCTCGAAATAGATTCTTGTGGTTTTGAAACATCTTTATTTTATATTTTAGAAATCCATTGTTCTCCAATACGACCTCCATATGATTCTTCCATGCGATGAAATTAGAGCTACCTTCCAAAGGCATACTCTAGCCTCGGCTCGTTGAAGGTCATAATTTTATATATGAAGAGATCATGCTACACTAAAGAACAAAATCAATCCTTCGAGAAATAACTTCGAAATTCCTTCTCTAATGTGAATCCAACTACGATACCATGTAGAAATTATGATGTAGTTTTGCAACTCGCTCTCGAAACTTTAACAAAAAATAGCAAGACACAAACCTACTCTACTGCTATTTGGAATTTGATTCACAATTTAGAAAATAATTCACCGACATGCAATGAGAAATAACAAACATACACACTTTATTTTTCCAAGGTAAAGAAATTTGCTAAAATTCCCTTTGCATGCTTTCATTAAATCGACAAATAGAGATGTAGTACAATCTCTTTGTTCAAATGATCGGAACCCGCAAGTGAATAACCTATACCTCTACTCACCGACAAGATCCGACCTAGAGTTAGTCAATTCCTCGCCTCTTCTATTATTTAGGAAATTTCTCCAAAATGATTACATAATTCCCAAGGTCGATTAGCTAACCGCATGTAACACCTCTACACTCAAGACTAGTCTACAATTGATGTTACACTTCCTTGGACTCTTGAGCACAACTAGGGAACTCTAATTCTCTACATTTAGTAGCTATTTTGGTTTGATTAATCGTTAAATTGATGATCATTGAGTTGGAATGAAGTCCCACTACACAATTTACCTTCCACTAGTTTCTCCAATAGTTAGAAATAGTTTAACCGAAAAAAAAATAAATTTTGAAATAACTAATCTTGATTGCTACAAATGAGCAATCACACATGCTTAAATGAACCTTAACTCCTCTAACTAAAATTTACTAAGCTAATTGACTTAAAAGAGTCATGCCACTTCGATTAATTACATCCAAATTGTTTATCGATGTGAAAATTGAAATTTTCCAATTTGTCCAAGGTAAAATAAAATTGAAAATTTCTTGATGAATTTTTTCAATCGTTTATTAATCCCAATGGTTTATAATATTAATACTCCATTAGTTTTATTAATCACTTGAGTTTATAATATTAATTGCTTTCAGTTTTATACTATTCATCCTTTGAGTTTACTTATCTAAAGGGGGTATGATATTAATCCATTGGGTTTATTAATCCCTTAGGATTATAATAATAAGGTTTATAATATTAATCCTAGGGCTTAATAAATCCAAGGGTTTGTTACTATTATAAACCCAAGGAATTAAAAAACCAAGGGGATTAGAAATATTCAATTATATTGAATCATGTTTAACCAAAGTCATTCATTGTCAACCTTACTCAACTATGGCCATCCTTAACCACTCAAACAATATTTAAAAAATGATTAATAATAATAATTTGAATTTGAATTTGAATTTGAATCATACAAAAAATATTTCCAAAGTTGCAATGTGACCAAAATTGGCGCAATTTATCCAATGTCGTAGTGGGATAATACAAAATTTGGCTAAACCCATTTAAAAATGTGGGCGACTGTTACACCCTACGATACATCACTAGCATACAAGTACATCCTTTATGTACCATTTAAAGCGATTGATAACATCAATCCATGCATTTACATAATGAAAAAAAATTATGTTGCGTGCAAAATTAAACATGTTTAAAAAATTCCTCATTCGCCTTAGCCAATTGCCACATGTTTAGTTGAATGCTTCAATGCTTCAGATCTGATGTAGCGATTCTTTCTTAGAACATGATTCTTTCTTAGATGTTTTCTAAGGAAAATAGACATTCTTGTTTTAAATTTTTATTTTATTTATTTATTTATTAAATATATGTTAATTAAAATAAGCACGCGTGAATTACTAAGTTCGAGTTCGAGAATAAGGGAAAATAACCCTCCTCCCGGCATCCCTGCCCGAAGGAAGTGTTGGCTGAGATTCATGATAGGTTCGTTATAGCTTGATTGTTGGTTGACTTTTAGGTCAACATTTGATGTTAAATTGTGGAAGAATGGTCGAATTGAGGAACCCCCTTTTCATCGCTTGAGGTTAGATAATATAACAAATCATTTATATTTATATCGGATGGATAATATAACGAATCATTTATATTGGATAGATAATATAACTTTATATAATTAGTTAATTTACAATTCATAAATAATATAAGTTTTTTTTCCCAATCAAAATTGCAATTAGGTAAATATTAAAAACCAGTAAAAAAGTATATAGCGTTATATGCATTACTTAAACACACACATATATATATATATATTATTTAAAGAACTCTGCAGTTTAAAGAACTCTACTTAAACACACACATATATCTCGGCATTCGAATCTCGGCTACCCAACTCCCCCACTTTCGGAATCGGATTCCCTTAAATTGGCACGACCTTTCAGCGCTATCTCCGCTTGGCGGAGCATGTGGGGGAATTTCGTCCATTTAAGTAGGGTTCAAAGCATCGATTCAACCCTAATTATTATACATATTGCACGGCAAAATTGGATGCTGGTGATAGATAGTTTCAGCCTCCTGCGAGTTCCATATATGGTGCGGAGATAGATAGTTTCAGCCTCCTGCGAGTTCAAAACGCGTACCTCGGAAGTGAACGTATGTATGCCGTGGACAGTAAAATCCTTAAAACGCGTACGCTAAAGCGAACGTATTTGACTTCATGGCAGTTGAAGCCAAATACCATGAAGAGATTGCGGTTCTTGAAAGGCTTTCGATCTTGGATCATTCCATCAATATTCACAACATGACCCTCTCATCATTCCATCAATATTCACAACATGAAACTGTAGATGAAATTGTATTCCATCAATATTCAGAAGATGAAGAGAGTACGACACTGACGAGGCTTTCCTTCTCCATATTCAATATTCAATATTCAATATTCAATATTGAAAAACATAAAGAGAGTCGGGTCTCTCCATATTCAATATTGAAAACATAAAGAGAGTCGGGTTCTCCATATTCAATATTGAAAACATAAAGAGAGTCGGGCAGTGAAGGGTCTTCTCATGTTGTCGGGACATTGAGAAAGATACATGCCTTGCTACTTATGTGTATCTGTCAAATGGTTTGACGCTATATATGATCGATGTCTTAATACGCTATTCACGAGTAACACATGTAATTTTGCTTGAGCGGTCAACAATGACAAAAGTACTATAAATTACTCGGTTAATACTATAAAGTACTATATTATAAATCACATAAGTTTTAAATGTAACATTAGTTAATATTGTAATTTTGCTTGAACAGTCAACAATGACAAAAAGTACTATAACTTACTCGGTTAAAGTGGAATATTTAATTAATTAAATTATTTTGGAAAGGTAAAAAATATATAATAATTTAATTTTGGGATAAATATTAAATTAATTTGAAAGACATTTATTTACATTATAAATTACATAAGTTTTAAATGTAATATTAGTTAATACTGTAATTAATCTAAAAGACATTTATTTACATTATAGATCACAAAAGTCTTAGACGTAACATTACTTTTTTCATATTAGAATATTTTATAATGTTTAATAATTATGTTTATAAATATATTTATAATTAAATACAATTTTTAAAATTTTAATTTAATTATTAATAATGGTTAAATAAAAAATAAAAATCTCCACAACAATTATAATATTTTATACCAACAAATAACTAATTATATTTTACTTTAATAATTAAATTGATTAATAAAAATATATCTATATATATGAAATTGTATCATATTAAGCTTTTCTATTCCTGAAATGGGGATAAGTATTTAGAGAGCGGCCAACTAAAAATTATTTGGCATTCCTGTCCGTCTTTGAAAAGGCTAATTATTTTTCACGCTTAACGTGGGACAGGTGTACCGTCTCACTGGAAATAAAACTAATCTAGTTAAAGTCATCGCATTCCATTTTACAATACTCCACTGCACATAGAAAGGTGCAGCGTGTGAGTGGAAAAAAAACTAAACTAGTTAAAGTCATCGCATTCAATGTTACACTCCTCCACTGCACATAGAAAGGTGTAGCGTGTGAGTGGAAAAAAACTAAACTAGTTAAAGTCATCCCATTCCATTTTACACTGCTCCACTGCACATAGAAAGGTGTAGCGTGTGAGTGGAAAAAAAACTAAACTAGTTAAAGTCAGCCCATTCCATTTTACAATGCTCCACTGCACATAGAAATACGGCAGGCCACATTCATTATGATTGGACCTCCTAAATCTTTTCTCTAGTATTTTACATCAAAATTTATTAATCATTTGAAATGTATTGGTCAACAATGACCTAATTAGAACTTTCAATTTCAATCTAAACTTTTAAGATTCAAGAACCAACAATGTCATGTATCAACAATGCCATGTGTAAAAAAGTACATTAAATCTTTACCTGTATGACAACAATGAACACGTCAATGTCGAATGTCCTTGTGTGACACATCATTCAGTGATGACCTTAAGCATTTATGCCAACCCTGCCCAACGCCAAAGTACACGTCAATACAAAATCTCTTGAAAATAAATAAGCATCACAGACATTTTTTGAAAATAGTTCCTCGTCAAAAATATGTCTTCACCCATTTTAAGAACGTGTGGAAAACATTTTTCAACCATTTTAGGCACGTTTGGAAAAAGAATTATCTGAAAATTATAGGATTAAAAATTGACCAAAAAGTCCTATAACGAGCCAAATGCTCGTCAAATTCCGTCCGGGGGGTGTTTGATCAGTTGGAGGGCTAATTCCATGGTCTGATGAACTGTATTTTGTGATAACTGTGAGATAAGGGATAAAATAATGAATTTGGACACATTTGATGGGAATATGAGATATGGCAAGGCATTGTCAGCTTTTTTGGCTACCATTTTTCGCTCCAGAATCCACAAACTGGTCAGTTCTTCTACAAAATGTTGTTGGGAGCTACTACCAACTCGCCTGCATTTTCCACCACATCGTCAACAACACTTTCTTTCTATTTTAGGGAAGGTCATCGCTCGCTCCAGACTTGTAGAGCTACAGAGTGTCTCCTTGTTTGCTGTAAGGGTTTAGTTGGTCAGCATTAAATGTCCTCTTATAGAATTTTGCAAGAATTGGAATTGAAAGTTTAATAAAAATGCCGTTGTTCATCGATGTCACAAATTAATTGAAATCTTAGAATGACTTTTTCTATGGATCTATGTTAGGTCTGTTAAGCCAATATATCTATGTCAAGTCTGTTAAGTCAATATGACTTATCATCTTTTTGATATCTTTGTGGTCTTAATATCAATGAAAATTTAGGACAAATTTTTTGCTTTTAACATGAAGTAAAATTATTGATTTCCATTCATAGTAATGGTATGGAATTAGAATAGTGGAAGTTGGGAATTCCATTCTTTCACTTTGTGGTTCTAGTAACAATTGGGACAATTCTTCAATATTTTAATCCACAAATCAAATCTCTCAACAATTTCCAATTCTTTGATCTTCAAACCTGCAAAATATTTTTCATGCACATTCTCCAAGCCCCCGTAGCTCGATACCATGTAAAATTATTAGACCACGAATAGGTATCTAGTTGAAGAATAATTGCACAAACTTAGAAAAGTTCAAAAAGGAAAATTACAATTGAGAATGAATTTGATTCATCAATATTAGTTTGAGAATCAATACATAAAGCAAATAAGTTAAGCCTAGTTCTACATGCAATAACTATGAATAATTAAAGCTCAGGTGAAACTAAGCGTGCTTTATGTTATGTTAATGTGTATATGCACCACATGCAAGCACTAGAATTAACTAACTACAAGCAAGTGAACACCACATGTAAACACTCAAGTTAGCTAAAAAATATGTACACATAGCATGCAATAACAAGAGTTCAACTAAAAATAATTAAAGCTAACTATGTGCATGTACACCAACAATATTTCTTGCTAAAATCTAAAAAAAAATTCAAAACATCAAAGATATTAAATTGTTTAAAAATAAATATATTTATGATGGTGTTTCCCTTATTTTCTAGACTAAAAAATAGAATCCCTGGATTTGAATTATGGATCTAATGGTAAGCCTTCTCTTCTCTTCTAAAATATAGCATCTTTAGATAGATCTAATGTGGCTACCCATGCCCACATGCAACTTTGTAGATGATTCTTTGATGCTACTTCTTAACCATTTATTTGGATATGCCACAACTCAACAAGGCCCAGCTTAGTATTCGTTAAGTTGCTTCCTATTGCATATGATATCTACTGTCTAACCATTTATTTTTCAGGTGCCACAACTCACCAAGGCCCAGATTTCGTTAAGTTGCTTCCTGGTGTATATGATATCTTTCTATTAAAAAGCTACATCTTGCGTATATATGCTTCAAAATGTATACAGAATATCGTTTCTGAAAGCTAATTTCATGTCAGGTTGATTTCTTTTCCTATTAGAAAACTTAATCGTGCATATTAAAACACTTAGACGTCAAACTTTTTCTTTCTTTCCGTTTATATTTGTCAAAAACTCTTTATCGACTTTATTGCCAACACTAGAAAAGAAGAGTCAATTTCTTTTTTTTATTGGAATTATTGAATTTTTTTATAAATATTAGAATAAATGTTATTCTTAAGTTTTTTTGGGTTTTGGTTAAATGGTAATGAGGTGGATTGTTATAGTATTTATCATAGGTTCAATTCCCTTTTTAGATGGGGGTGATGATGTATTTGGACATATTGATAAAAATGGAGTAGAGAGAGAAAAATGAACTAGTTATCAATTCAAATAACCAATAAATAAGTAAAAAAAATCATTTTTTAATATTTAAATTGTTATAAGGAATATGTCCAACCTATCTTCTACATAGAAAATGTAATATTTTATAAACAACCTTATCAAGAAATACATTATCATTACAATAAGAAATTATTATTTTAGCTAAGTGGGATTGGATGCACCTTCGCCACAATGCAAAATTAGAGTTAACAACATAATCAAATTTAAGAGTGAGTAAAACTTAAATTGACTAGATTTTAAATGTTAACACTAGACGTAATTTAATGTTTTTAGTTTAATTTAAGTATATTTAAACTAAGTTGTAGGTAGTAACTACAAGAAGTACACCATATCATATTCTCCTTATAGAAGTGGGTCTTTCCCCTATGAGAGCCTAGCTATGACTAGGCTTTTTGTTGCACAAACACAAGCTCAATAGCATAGGAGACCATAGACTTCCTAAGCTAGCTTTAAATTCCAAACCAAAATCACCTAAGGCTTAAACGAGGTTGGTATAAAGACACCAAGGTCACGGTTAAACCATTGGGGAGATCGACGAGAAAGTTGCATTGCAAAACATCAATAACGTTAAAAACATTGTTACTTCTAAGTTCAAAGAAAAAATGTGGTGCGAGAAAGCTAAAAGAAAAATTAATGTATTATAAGGAGGTCATCAACCCCACCTTAGAAGATCAAAAGTATCTCTCTGTTTTAACTAGCTCAAAGAAGAAAATTAATATAGCCAAGATTAGAACGAACTCTCATGAGCTCCGTAGTGAAACGAGGTCATTGGACGCTTCCTAAAACACCATGGATGGAAAGGATCACATCTCTCGTGAGAATATGAACATCGAGGATGAAAATCACTTCCTCGTGCTTCCCAAAGATTAAACCGCCTCAACCCTCGAGCTACCATGATCCCGCCAAAATTGATAAAGAGATCACTAAGCCCAAACAAAATCTTGGAGACCTCAATGTTTCTTCCCCAATAGCATGAGGAATTTTCCCTGTCTCCACCCACCTATGGAGGGATTCTCGAGAGATTAAACCACCGCCACCCCCAACCCTTGTTAATTTTCATAAGACCACCTCACCTCATTCCAAAACCTTATGGAAATACAAAGCTCAACCAAAAAAAATATATCATCACACCATAACTATATGGAAATGGAAGGGCAAGGATGAAACCACTCTCAAAATAGGAAAACCCCATGCCAATGACAAAAAAATGAAAAAAATACAAAAAAATTCATGTGCCATGCATTCATAAATCAACTAGGAAATCACACATGCAATCTAATACCTCGAAAATCGTCGTGCTAAAGCTAATTGATGCAACCTTCCTCGCTTGGTCTTTTCTTTCCCTTTACTTTATTGCTTCCTTTCTCCTCTTCTTGCTCTTCTCTCTCTAGAAATAACTCCAAATTAAATCTGAGAAATAGTTTTGAATTGATACTCATAAGCATTTTTATTAATGATGCCTCTATTTTCTTCATTTACCTCTATTTTTCCTTTTCCCTTCCCACGAAAATTTGTAACCCTTCATCTCCCTTTTCTCCTATTTTCCTTTATTTTTCATAAATAAAAACCAATTAATGCCTATTTTCCTTTTCCAATTCCTTTGCCAATTTACTTATCCATAATAAACCAAAATTGACACCCACTAGCATTTTTGGGCCAAAATTCAATATGGAATATATGTCCCATGACCTTCGTCTTATTCTTTTTCCTTTATTAACTTAATTACATTAAATTTTAACCTAGGGATGTTATAAATCCCTGTCCCTTAGGGAATCATCATCCTCGATGTTCTATGACACCTATGACCAGCAAAGTGTTGAAAACAAAACATAATTCTTTTGGAGCATTATAACAAAGCTAAATCCAATATTTACCATCAGTAACCAACTGAAAAGCAAAACCAACATGACAAACATTGAAACATGACAACCATACAACTTATTGGAATTGTATAACATAGCTCATTGTAGTATTTACAATAACAACCATATATATATATATATATACATATGCCAAAAATCATTTTCCTCTAACAATAAATAATGAAGGATACATAGCTCACATATAATAAAATATATCCCATGTCGCTTCATCACACCCAAATTTCTTCCATTGCACTTTAACTTGCACAATTGTTTGTTTCTGGAGCATGAGTTGTTTTTGTTACAATATGCACTAAGGTTCTGGCTGGAATTCTCCTTCTAGATCCACTTTTAATATAGACCACTCAGTCACATGATTAACATCCTTCACATATAACTAGAGTAATGAAACATGTAAATCACCATTGACTTTCACTATTTGCGTCCGTGCAAGTCTATACACCATTGGTCCAATGCTCTCAAGGATCTCAAAAGACCTGCAATACTGAGATGTCAACTTGGTAAATGATTCAATCCTCAAGGATTTTTTCATGGGAATGATGCACAAGTACACAATCTCCTCGTCTTGAAACTCCCTAAATGGCTTGTGCTAATCTACATAAATCTTATCCATGTCCTATGTTTCCTTTAGATTCCTCTTGATAACCTGAATTTCGGATTCCATCTCTCCCAACATGTCCCATTCAATCAATACCCTATTGACTAGATCACTCCATTTTATGGGAGTATTACAACTCCTCCCATAAAGTTCCTCAAACAAACTCATCCTCAAGGAATCTTGATACCCATTATTGTAATAAAAATATACTAGTGAAAGATACTCCTACCACATCCTCTGCTGATAAATAACATACATCCTCAAGCATATCCTATAAAATCTCGTTAATTATCTTTGTTTTTTCCATCTATATGCAGATGACACATTGTACTAAAAGTCATTTTTTAACTAAAAATTGCAAATAAAGCCTTCGAAAACCTAGAAGTGAACTTGGAATTTTTGTTGGATACAATCTTCTTGGGAACACCATGCAATCTCACTATCTCCTTGATGAATAATTTTACCTCACTATCTAAATTAGTAGACTTCACTGTAATGATGTGAGATACCTTGATCAATATTTCAACCACAACCATGATGGAATCATGTTGTTTATATGAATTTGAAAAACCAATGATGAAATCCATGGAAAAGACCTTACATTTCCATTCTGAAAACCAGAATAAGGTTCAATAAACCACCCAGGTTCTTGCACTCGATTTTACCCGTTGAAAATCCAAATATCTTGCCACAAAATAATCTACCTCTTTATTGATATTTTGTCAATAGTAGAACTTCTTCACAACCGTGAAATTCATGTGATACCCAAGATGACCCCGAATACGACTTAACATGATATTACCTCAATATAAGCTTCTTGAGCTCAATTTTCTCCAACACATAGATATTGTCCTTAAATCTCCCCAAACCATCTACCGTGATTTGATACTCCACATCCGGATCACCTATACTCTATTGTTGTAACTTGTGCTTAAGCTACTGGTACCATTCATCCTTCTACCCTTCTTGCAGTATATGTTCTTGCAATTTTTTACCATAATAACTTACTGTTACGATTTGATTCACCTATACTCTTCTACTAAGAGCATCTTCCAACATGTTCTCCTTTCCCTTTATATGCTTAATCTCGAAGTCAAAATCACTTATCGTAGTGAACCATCTAGCTTTCCTTACATTCAAAATTAGGTTGGTAAAAAAAGTATCTTAGCACACTTTGATCACTTATCAAAACAAACCTTCGTCCAAGAAGATAGTCCGTCCATGTATTCAATGCATGAATGATCGTTTCCCATGCAAGATCATGAGTCACATAATATTTCTCATGTTCGCTTAGTTTCCTTGACTTGTAGCATACCACTTGTCCCTATTACATGAGGACTCCAACAAGTCATCTCTTGCAAAATTTATACATAACAAAAACTCTTTATCTAGATCTGCAACCTATAAAACTTGAAAATTTGTAAGCAACTACTTCAATTTATCAAAACTAGATGCACATTCCTCTATCCATTCAAATTTATCTCCTTTCCTTTCTAAAGATGTAATAGGATATAAAATCCATAAGACTTTCTTGATGAACCCCCTATAATAACATGCTAATGCTATGAATTATTTGACCTGATGCACATTTCTCGTAGCTATCGATTCCATGATAGCTCTAATCTTCTCAAGGTCCAATGCTTTGCCTTCTTTGGAAACAAAATATCCTGAGTAATGAATTTTTTTCTAAAATAAATGACACTTACTAAGCTTGGAATATAAGTGATGGTCTCTTAGAAATATTAAAAAAAATTCCAGGTGTTTTGCATGCTCTTCATCACTCTTAAAATATATCAATATGTCATCAATGAATACGTTCGAAAACTTCTCTAGATAGGGATGAAACACATTATTGATAAAACACATGAATTTAGTTGGAAAATTAGTCAAACTAAAATAAACCACAATAAAATTCATAATTCCCATACCTAGTACAAAATAAAATCTTGTAAATGTCCTCTTCTGTGATGCATACCTGGTGATATCATGATCTTAGATAAATCTTTGATAACATTGTTACTCCATTTAGGTGATAAAACATGTCGTGAATCCTTGCTAATGAATATATGGTCTTCATCATCACATTTTTTAGTTTCATGTATTCAATTCAAAACCTAAGTGTGCCATCCTTCTCCTTTAGAAAGAATACTCGGTGCACCCCAAGGTGACACACTTAGCTTAATGTATCCCTTGCGAAGAATTTCCTTCAACCGCAACTTCAGTTCCACTAACTCTAGAGTGCTCATATTGTAAGGTTACTTTGATGTTGGTGATACTCTTGGAACCAACTCAATATAGAATTCCATTTCCATATGAGGTGGAAAATATGAAATCTCCACTAGAAATACATCCTAAAACTGTAAAAAAAACATATACGTGTTCAGGACTTATGCATCTTCAACGTACTTACCTTTATCACTAGAAACATGCACTACAAACAATACTCACCCTTTATTGAAACACTCTTTGTCTACATAGTTGTAGCCATTCTTATTAATTTGGGATTGTTCTTACCCTACAATATTTTCTTCTATCCTTCATAATACAAGCACTCGATAGCCTTCTCCTAAAAAATACACCTTACACCCGTGAAGGTACAAAAAATCCATACCCAAAAGAATATTGTATGATACCAATGGAAGCACATTTAATATATGCGTTGATGTAGGCATAAAATTCATCTTGAACACAAAAACTCTTACCCAGTTATGAACACTTTTCTTAGTACTTGTATCCAACTCGCACTCAACCAAGATTCTACATGCACTTCTTTTCTAAAACCACACTTATATGTCATGTCAATATTAACATAACTATACTTAGATCTAGGATAAATAAAAATGGAAAAAAATCGATCATAAGGCTTACCTTCCATCTCAATAATGGATTCCTAGTTAACCGCATACTTGTTATTAAATGTTGCATAGGTTCGATGAATGCTCTAGCTCAAATCCCCAACATTTTTTTCCTCATGCGCACTGTAAATATGAGTTTTTTCACCCTGACACGATGAAAAATACTTATTGCAATGATCTTTTCCATAAATCGAACACTACAAAAGTTCTCTTCCATTACCCATGCAGTCTTCTTATTATGATGCTCTCTAGGCTAAGGTCCATGTCCCTTATCAGTTGCATTAAAATTCTTGTAAGGAGAAAAAATTTCCTTCTCACCTACATCTTGAGGTCTTTCCCACTTCGGTGGACACTTTACTTTAGTCTTTTAATTCCATTTCCAACCCTTCCCATGATGGGACATATGATTTGATTTCGTATAATAGTGCTTTAACTTTCAAATGACTTCCTACAACAACCAAGGCTCATCTTAATCAATCTGATCCTTGAATGCTAGTGGTATTCCACTGATGAACCATTGAAATTTTATCTTCTCATCCTTGAGGTAAGGCACATACCTGAAAAATTAGAGGATATTAGTCATGTATTCCCCATTTGTCGTAGATCCCATCTTTCTCTTATATAACTCCTTGGCCTTGCCATCATATACCTCTTGGATAATTACTTATTCCTAAATATTCTTTTGAACTAATGCCAAATAAAATCCTATGACTTTGATACACTTCACATCCTCCCACCAAATGTTTTCTTTCTCTTAGAGATGGAAAATAACTATCTTGGACTTCATGTTATTTTTATAATCATTCAACTAAATGAACTTCTTCATACCAATAAATCATGCTTCTGCATCCTCCATTTTCTTCAAATTTGCACATAATGTTAGTTGCTTTGCTTTCTTGAACTGATATGACAAATATCCCCTATAACTCTTCTTGTAAGGATGATAATGACAATGACCATGATACATATATGAACTCGAGCTAGAATAGAACCTATAACCACTTTGCCTCTCCTGTCGTGGGTATCTAATAAACTACCATCTCTGATTGTGTCATCCTTATCCAGCATATTCGCTCGATGAGACCTACTAGCATATACCCCAGTAGTCCTTCCCTCCTATCTATTATTAATATGTAGTTTTCCATGTCTCTACAAACCTTAAAAAATCCAAAGGATAACGAAATCGACTTCGAATTTATTTTATTGTGACTTAAAAGGTATTCCGCGTGACTAAATGATCTTGTGATTATCTACCTTGCACTTTATGATTTATTCCTTTAAACTTATCAAGTTATATCATATGTGAGGAGAGTAATCATCTATGTGTTTCTCATCTGATCTATAAGGAGAGTCACATGAACAGTAACCTACCATTCTACTAGTCATATTTGATCCTCTTCTTCCTACAAACATACCATATCAGGTAACCAAATATAAACATAATAAACATACATGAGTTAAGTCCAGTGGAGGTTATCTATTATGAAAGCTACTCGAGAAATCGAAGAAAATAGAGAGTAACGCCTTATAAATAAGCCACTTCAAGGGGGAAAACTCCTTTACATTACATAAATGAACAGTTCTTGGATGATAAAAATGAAAAAACCTCCTTTCTATATATAAGGGTCCATGGGGTCACAATATAATCCTAGCTGACCTAACAATAATAATGTAAGGGCACATTAATAACAATATGGGGGTTACAGGGGTACACCAATAATAATAAGGGGGCTACACTAACAACAATGAGGGACTAAACTAGTAATATAAGGACATAGCATGCCCCTCTCTTTCAAAAAAGTTTTTTCCTCAAAACTTGAGTAGATCTGGATGATTCTGTATAAAATTCTCATCCTCCCATGTAGAATCTTCAGTCGGTAAGTTCTTCCACTTCATGAGATACTATGAAATCGATCGATTCCGTAGCTCTCGAGTTCTGGTTTCCATGACTGCTTCAGGTTCCAATATGATTTTTCGTTCCTCATCAAGTTATGGAAATATTATTTGAACTGGAATTTTTTCACCTATAACCTTATTTAAGCATGAAACAAGGAAAACTAGATGCACTCGAGAAGAAGCGAGAAGCTCCAATTTAGATAAAATGCCTTTCGGATTAATCAAATCATTAGGATTATGTCGATGTTTTGATCCAAATAATGTGGTTCATCCTCAGGAAAATGTGGAGAAACTAATTGATCTTGATGAATAAATAGAGGAGATGCATCATTATCCAGAAATAGCCGCTAAGAACTAGTTGTTAAAAACTAGCTGTTAAGACTAACTGTTAAAAACTAGCCGCTAGAAAGTTAGTTAAGAATTCAAATTAAATAATAATAAAATTAATTAAATTTATTTAAAAATGGGTTATGAAATTTTTATTAAAGAGGTTAATAAATTTTTATATAGATTATTAATTAAATATAATAGGGAGGGTTAAACATTTTAATTTAATAGAAAAATCTTTATTGCTCGTTGTCGCAGCCTGACCTAGCTTGTGCTGCCCTCAAATACACATCTCCTTCTCTGCGGCCCCAACCACCATGGATGCTAGTGGAGGTGTTGAACCCCTCCCCCCCAACCATATTTTATTGCATTTCAGAAAATTGTTGCAGGTGGGAACAAGAGGCCACTGACCGAGACACAGCAGAAGTTCGTGAAGAAGCTTGACTACATCCCTTCGATGTGGCGCTTCCAGTCGAAGAAACATGTAGATCCGCTCTTAATCGGCTTGACATAGGGCTTATTGGTCGGTTTACCAGCCTCTGTCCCTCCCCCAAAGTTGTGGAGGACTAGGTTCAGAGGAATTGGTCTCCCCTTATCTGAGAAGGGATCAAAATCCATTTTGTAGGAAAAGGTTTGTTTGTTTGTTTTTTTTGAAAATGCAGAAGATAAAAGTCTCATTTTCAGAAATGCCCCTTACTTCATGGGGCCTCAAGGCCTATATATGAACAAATGGACTCTCGACTTCGACCCTACACAAGACGTGCCTTCTGTTATCCTAGTGTGGGTTCTCCATGGCTATGGCCATTTTGTAAGGAGCCGCAAAACAAATATCACCGAATAAAGTGAAAATTTGAAAGTTGATCAATAGACCATAGTGTAGAAAACAGGGCCAAAAAAACCTCGAGGAAAAGGGTCTAAAAAAGAGAACAAATCCCTGCCAGTTGGGTAAGATCAAGGGGTTGGGAGCTCCATCCCCTCATTGATAGCAGGAACTCAAAATATAGATCCAAATAAAGAAACATAAATAAATAATGAAGCAGTGAATATTTGAAGCTTTCCCCCATTAGAAAAGGTTGCGAGGAAGAAAGACAACCAATAGTAACCCCTAAAATCTCCTCTTCTCCCACATAAAAAGACATAGATAGAAAGAAGACAGTAGACTCTACTAGCTCTTCGGAGGATGACATCCTCGAAAGGCCTGCAAAAAGAGCTGGCAGAAAGTCCCACAGAGAAGTAAGGGAGTGTTGTGACCAGCAACAACCCCCCTTTTATTTAATATTAGTAATAATACTAAATAAATGGGGACCCTTAGTTAAAAATCCAAAAAAATCAATTAGGATTTGTTTGCCTTTTCAAATAAAACTTTCTATCATAAACTTATAGAAATCCCTTAGAAAGAACATTAAGAAACACTTAATTTTATGATAGATTATAATAAAATTTCTCTTTAAACAAGATACCACACCCATCGCAAAATGATATATATCTTTTATAAAACTGAAAATAAGATTTTGCGCTTTTGCGCTTTTGCGATAATGCGACCCTAAAATCCTATACAACAAACGCATTGGTCGCAGATCGCATAGCACAGAAAACAGAAGTGATTAATGAATATCTTTTGCGCTCTTTTTAATTTTGCGCTTTTGCTAGATTTGCGATATGTGCTTTTGTGCTATTGCGCAATTTCCGCTTTTGCGCTATTTTACATAACTGCGGCGGCTTCATTTTGCGATATTGCGATATTGCGACATTGTGATATTGCGATATTGCGCAGCAAATCGCAGATCGCAATGTCGCAGATTCATGTAGGCGCGTTGTCCAAAGGCAATCTTCCCATATATCAAATCTGTTATGCGCTTTAATGATTAAATTAAATGATTGGATTGATTATTAATGGTAAATGATATTGTGTTTGGATTGAAAGTCGTTTCACGATTAAAATATTATATTTCATCCGCTTTCACATTTAAAATAGTCTCATCATCTTTCTTATGTCATTACTCTCATTTATTCGTAAAACGCAGGCACGAAGGAGCAAACGTCTATACAAAGCTTTCATAAAACACTATGGGTAAGAAGGACAAGAGCTCGAGTTCTGAAAACAAAGAAATGGCTTCGCTGTATGCAGACACCGCTTGTAATAAGGATGCCGGTATATCCACTTGGGAAGGAATGTATAATCTGTTAGAAGATGAAAACCCTGTGGTGATAAAAGTTGTAGCTATAGCAGGTTCCAGGAATACGTCTGAAGCAACCCTTAGAGACTTGGCTTGCTCATTTCTGCATAGAATAGCAGCAAGGCCAAGGATTCTCCCATATACAGACATGGTGAGATGGGTACTGGACAACACTGATATTTCAGACAGGCAATTTAAAACTCCATCTGAAGAGCTAATCGGGTCATTCTCCACGGAAGACGTGAGGCTGATGTATAAGTTGCCGGAACCTCATGCGCCTTATAATAAGCAAGTTATGAAAGAATTTGCCAGAGAACATGCAAATTTGTCAGAATGCACACAAGAATGGACCAAAAGAGATGAACCATTGAAGAAAAATAAACACGGGTGGACAGTACCAAAAAAGGATGTTTTAGACGCTGTTCACAAGTTCAAACATCCAAGTGGGAAAATTGACGTAGTTTCTTCCACAAGATAAGGTATGTAAGTTTTCCAAAATTAGCCTCTATAGAACTTTTAATGAAGAAGCTGTTGGAGGTCAGGAGTTCTCAGAGAAACATAAAGCTCTTCTTGAGAAAAGACGGGAGTCGAAGAGACTTGAAATAACTATAAGACAAAATAAGGAAACATTGACCAAATTCAAGGCACTTAATGCTGAGCAAAGAAAAGGATGAGGAGCGTGTTCGACACAGAGGAAAACTACTGCGAAAGGACAAATCGATAAAAAGAAACTACTTTGGCTAGAAGTATGATATGAGAAAATGGTGAAGCAAAATCAAGATGAAATTGCAAAATTGATAACAGAGCAAAAAACTCCAATAACTGGGATGCACAAATTTGAAGGGCAGAGGAGGCGGCTACAGCGGCAAACACTCTTACTGATTGTGTAAATGACAATTTACACAAAGCTAATTTGATTCCAGAAACTGTTCCAGGATATCTCCCACAGGCACATCAACTGCAAACAGAATGGAGGCAAAAGGCAGAAGAAAGAGAAAAATCTATCCAAGGGCTGACAAGATTGAATTGGGACTCATACTGGATGTACTTGGTGAAGCCACACAGTCATCACAGTGCGCTTAATTGTATCATCAATGCTACAGAGAAGATTGCTCCTACGCTTGCCGACTCTGTCTTTTCAGGACAATTGAACTCCGAAGTCGGTCAACCGCATCTTCTCAAAACTATGCTAGATGCATGCAAGTTTAAAGATCAAGTTCATAGATAGATAGATTTAGTTTTAATTTCACTGTATTTTAGCCTAGGAAAAGGACGGTCATTGAACCGAATCCTTAATTTTTGTAATAAACTATTTTTAGATTTAGTTAAGTAGTATTTAAACCCTTCTCATGCATTTAGAGAGGGGTCCTGGATCTTAATATTTTTTGACTTGGAGATTGCATTTCTGTACTCCATTGTCTTATATATTTTTAAAAATGATCACATCTGGTGATTTTCATGCAGAATTATCTTTGAAGTGTTGCATTTCTGTACCTTGGAATTTGATTTTGCATCAGAGTTACTGGATTAGAGTATCACATTGCATTTGAAAGTCTTCAAGATGAATGAGGTATTTCTATCCTTTCACTGTTGATTTCTTCTGTTTTATGATATTCGGTTTAAAATTGCTATCATTTATATATATTTGTTTTCACAACGCTTCCTTTTATATATCATTTCTGAGTATAATTGAAACGTTATCTTTCATAAGTATATATAGATGGTATACAATGATGAATGCAATATGCTAATACAACTCTGTTTAATTTCTTAAACAGAGTTATCTTTATTTGTTTCTGCATATTTCAATTCAAATAATAATACATTTTCATGGTTATTGTTAAATTGGAACAATCTTAAGTTGTATTCACATTACCCGGGTTAGTGTTAGAATTTCTTTACCAGTATTTAGTTTAAATTAGATAGTTTTATTTTAGTTAATTTAGTCCCATTTCCACCCATCCAAACCAATCCATTTAGTTATAAGGAAACTGGTCCTTTAAATCCAGTCGGAGCCACCATACCAAACGGAAAAGGAGTTGTCTTAAGGTCCCGACCGGGTGGTTTTCCCCAATGTTTGAAGCAAAGATTTTCTAGGCTTCAACATTTTTGGCGCTAGAAGGAGGGCCTGAGCTATGAATGGCAAGTAAATATTTATCCACAAGCCATCCTGAGAGCAAAACACCCTCATTAACTTCTTCAATTTCTTCTGAAATTCAGAATCCAAGAGAAGAAATTGCAGAAAATATTCAGACACCCACTACCAAAATCTCAAAACATTCAGACAAACAACATCCCGAGTCTCCTGAAGTTCAAGATCTAATTCATAAATTGAAAGGATTCTCATTATCTCTTGAAGAGTCTGAAATATCTGAAGGTAGTGTAACTTCAAAATTTGTTTCTTCAAAACCTCTTACTAGGCTTCAAAGTGAAAAACTTGGTATTTCTCCGAAAGAATTCCCTTTACCTAGTAGAGTCAAGACAAGAAAAAATCAATCGGAATCAGTAAGTGATATAAGTTCAACATCTAATATTCAAATACCTGTTTCCGAAATCCCTTCTCAACAAAGTACAAGAGTTTCCACATCATCTCCTCAATCATCATTAAACTCAACATCATCTATTCCAACAATTTCTATTCAAACACCACCAGTTTCTACTATCTCTCCAATAGTTGTTCCAATAATGGCACAGAGACCATGGTCTACTCCAGGGGCAGTCAACATGGCAGCACCTTTACATGATTTACCAGACAATCCTGGAAAATGGCTTCCAAAGTTTAGCCCAGATCTTAACATTCAAGCTGAAGAAAATATCAATAATTTTATGATGGCTATTAATTTGAATGGAGTCATACATGAAGATGTTGTAGTTAGATTATTCCCTTATACTCTCCAGGGAGTAGCAGGATCATGGTACTTTTCATTACCATCAGGATCCATAACAAGTTGGGACATTTTTGCAAATCATTTTTTAACCAAATTTGGAGATGACCGATCAATAGCAACTTTACTCAATGACCTCTCAAATTTGAAGATAGAACCAAAGGAACCCATTAAATAATTCAATGCTAGATTCAACAAACTCTAGAACAAAATTCACACAGATTCACAGCCCAGTGAACAAGTCAGAATTGAATGGTACATAACTGCCTTACCCTCAAACATAGCAATTTTCGTGGACAGAGCTGCAAAGCCTACATTAGCTGAGAATATGAAAGAAGCTATTGCAATGGAAAAATGAATTACTTCTCTAGAAAAGAAAAATGCTATCGAGGAAAGGAAATCAATGAAAGTTAGCTTCAAAGATGATTCAAAGAAAAAGGCCAAAGATCCATACGACATAGAAGGTTTACAGAAAGTTCTTAAAACCATGTCAAATGAAATGGTTGAAATTAAAAAACAAGTCGCTGAAACTTCTACCAAGAAATCATTCCGAAATTTTAGAAGAAACCAAGTTGAATATAAACCTCCTAATGCGATCTCTAATGCAGAATCAGAAGAAGAGGAAGAGGAAGAAGATATATCTATAGTATCAGATGAAGAAAATGAAAATGAAGAAATAGCTGAATTGAATGGAATGTGGGATTTTATTCTCCCTAATTTTGATAGTGAAGAAGCTATGCCTGTAAGTACTAGGAGTAAATCTACAGCGGAACCAGTGCGAACAGTTCATAAAAAGAAAATTACAACTCCAAGTACCAAAGACAAATCCCCTGTAAAGAAAAATTCTCCATTACCTACTCAAAATCATCCATCCTCTTCTAATCCTCCTACATCAACAACAAAGACTTTAGTAGTGTCAGATCCTATGGAATACAACATTGTCGAGGACATGAAAAAGATCAAAGCCAACATTTCCTTACATGAACTCAGCAAACTAAAACACCAGCAAAAGTTGTTATTAAAAGAATTAAATGCTACACCAATTGCTCCTTTACCAAGCGGTGTAGTTGCAAAAGCAGCGAGAGGAACTGGTAAGCCACCAGATAAGGTAGATGCTACTGATACTGTGCTCATTGGGGAAAAGTCAAATTCTCAAACTCCTCCTTTTCTTTTGACTTATGAGATGTACAATAAAAATTTGCACAATTGTTTTATTGATTCTGGAGCCTCCTCCAATATAATGCCTACTTCTGTCTATGCCAAATTGAATATCGAACCACAGAAATCAGCAGTTCATATCGTTCAATTGGATCGCTCTAAAGTCCAAGTGGTAGGAGAAATCAATTCAGTTACTATCAGATTAGCTTCTGATCCTAGGATTGTCCAAAGAATTGATATTTTTATTGCTGATATTCCTGAATTCTATGGATTAATCTTGAGCAGGGATTGGTCTGCGGAACTTAATGGTTATATCTCGACTGATTATTCGCATATGTGGCTTCCCTACAAAGGGAAACCAAATCAAATTAAAATTGAACGAGAAAAACATATGACGCACATTGTCACTGAATTCGAACAACCTAATGAGCCTGTGGCATTCAACAACAATATTCTTGGAGGTTATTCTGCTGAATCATTTCTTGGAAACTTCGAAGCTCCTTAATCACCTTTTTCTATAAATACTTTTGTTTCTCAGATAGAAAATTTTTCACAATCTGATTCTTCCAGAATTGTAAATATTTCTGATGTAATTGTAGATAAGCCAATAAACAAATCTTTATTTTGGTCGTTATATTTTGATGGATCGAAGTCTAGTGATGGAGCTGGAGCAGGATGCATTTTAATTGATCCAGATGGAGAGAAAACCATGCTGTCATGTAGGTTAGAATTTGAGTGTACTAACAATACCGCAGAATATGAAGCCTTAGTTCAAGGACTTTATAAAGCTATAGGGTTAGATGTTAAATACTTGAAAGTCTTTGGTGATTCCGAAATTGTCATAAAACAAGTTAGGAATACTATTCATTGCCTTTCAGGACATCTTAAACACTATCAAACCCTAGTACAAGATCTCACCACTCATTTTTTAGCATTCAATATTTCTCCTATTCCTAGGAATCGGAATACATCAGCTGAATTGTTAGCTAATGTTGCATCTAAACTCCTACCTACTGAAGATTGCAGTCCTGATAGGTTTTCTGTAGAATTGATTTTTCGTCCATCTGTCCCAAATAATGTTACAAATTGGAGAGTATTCTATCATGATCAAGATATTCTAAATTTCATGACTTCAGAGAAATCATATGATGAACAAATTATTGATGAAGATGATCATGATTTACAAATTGCTTCAAAAGGTAATGAAAATCCCATTCCAAAATCTGTTGTTAAATTAG
Organism: Pinus albicaulis; assembly: GCA_034641835.2. Taxonomy (NCBI): domain Eukaryota; kingdom Viridiplantae; phylum Streptophyta; class Pinopsida; order Pinales; family Pinaceae; genus Pinus; species Pinus albicaulis. The sequence continues at coordinate 378,053,015 of CM076581.1, forward strand.
AGGATTTATATGACATTAAAGACAGATTCAAGAAAGTCACTAATACTAAACTTCAAAGCTCTACTTTGAAGTTTGAATTAGTAAATCTTGGTTCTGATTCTAAACCTCAAAACGTTAACTTAGGAATCAATTTAACACCAGAGGAAAGGAATGCATTCATTAAACTTCTCAACAAGTATAAAAACATTTTTGCTTGGAATTATGATGATCTAAAAACGTATGATACTTTGATTATTCAACATACAATTCCTATGCTTCCTGATATTAAACCTGTTCAACAGAAGTTGAGAAAGATCCATCCAAATCTCGAAAGTCAAATCAAATCAGAACTTAATAAACTTTTAAAAGCCAAAATCATTTTTCCAGTCGGGCACTCCAATTGGGTTTCCAATATGGTACCTGTAAGGAAGAAGAATGGTGATATAAGAATCTGTATTGATTTCAGAAATTTAAATAAGGCATGTTTAAAAGACAATTTCCCATTGCCAACCATGGAACAGATACTTCAAAAGGTAGCTGGTTTTGAACTTATGTCCTTTCTCGATGGATTTTCGGGCTATAATCAAGTTTTAGTTCATCCGGATGACAGATTAAAAACAACTTTCAGAACAAAATGGGGAACTTATGCTTATCAGAAAATGCCTTTTGGTCTAATAAATGCAGGAGCAACTTTTCAAAGGGCCATGGATATAGCATTTAAAGGTCTGATCAATAAATCAGTTGTTGTTTATCTTGATGACATAACAGTATTTTCAAAAAAGAAATCCAATCATCTACATGATTTAAAACAAATATTTGAAAGATGTAGAAGGTTTGGTATTTCCTTAAATCCAAAGAAATCTTTCTTTGCTTTAGATGAAGGAAAACTCTTACGATTTGTTGTGTCAAAAGATGGTATATATATTGATCCAGATAGAGTGAAAGAAATTTATGATATTTCTTTACCTCATAACAAAAAATCCATGCAATCATTTCTTGGACAGATCAATTTCGTTAAAATATTTATTCCTAATTTTTCTTTTATTGTTTTACCTATGCAAAATATGATCAAGAAGAATTCAGTATTCAAATGGGGGCAGAAAGAGAAAAAAGCCTTTGAGGCAATCAAACAAGCGATCATTAATGCACCAGCATTGAATACCCCAGATTTTTCTAAAGATTTTACTTTGTATACTCTGGCCACTGAAACATCCTATGCAGCCATTTTAACACAACTCAATGATCAAGAAATCGAAGCACCAATTTCTTTCTTTAGCTCAAATATGCAAGGAGCTGAGCTTAATTATTCCGATGTTGAAAAACAAGCCTTTGCTGTGTTTAAATCAATCAAACATTTCAGACCTTTTCTCTTGAAGACACATACAAAAATCATTGTCCCATTCTCTGCAGTGAAGCAATTATTAATTCAAAAAGAAGTAGGAGAAAAGAGAGCTAACTGGGTAACAACCTTGCAAGAATATGATATTGATATTAAACCAGCTAAGATTGTTAGAGGACAAAGTTTTTGCAGATTATTGGCAGGAGCTCATAACATACCAGAAAATCAAGATTCAAATCAAGATATTCAAGTAAGTCAGATAAATGTTACAGATTCCGGATCTCAGTATGCTGATCTTATCTATTACTTGAAAAATGGGTATGCTCCTTCTAATCTCATCTATAAGAGTAAATGCACTTTAAGGTTAAAGGCTATTAAATATGAGATCATTGATAATGTGTTATTTAGAAAAAAATATGATTCAATTTTATTAAGATGTCTTGAAAAGACTGAAGCTGAAAAGGTTTTGCAGGAATTGCATGATGGACCAGCAGGAGGTCATTTTGGATGCGATACCACAGCTCACAAAATAATTCGTGATGGTTATTACTGGCCTACCCTTTTTAAAGGTACACATGATTATGTAAGGAAGTGCCAAATTTGTCAAACTGCAAGTGGAAAACAAAGAAAACCAGCTTTTCCTTTGCAACCAGTGACTATTGAGCAACCATTCGAACAATGGGGGCTTGAAATTATTGGTGAGATAGTACCTCATTCTTCCAAACATCACAATTACATCCTTACTGCAACTGATTACTTTACAAAATGGGTAGAGGCAATCCCGTTGAAGGTAGCCAATTCTGATGCAATTATTGATTTCATAGATCAATTCATCATAACCAGGTTTGGTGTACCTAACGCTCTAGTCTTTGATAATGCATCTTACTTCTTTGGAAATAGTTTAATAGAATTTGCAGTCAAAAGAGGTTTTAAATTAAAATATTCAGCAAATTATTATCTACAAGGTAATGGTTTGGCTGAATCCACTAACAAAAACCTTATCAAAATCATTAAAAGGACCGTTGATCAAAATCAAAAGAATTGGCACAAATCTTTAATCTTTGCATTATGGGCTGATCGTATCACTGAAAAAGCTTCAATAGGGACTTCACCTTTCAATCTAGTTTATGGAAAAGAAGCTGTGATACCATCAAATTTAACTCTTCCATCATTAGCCCTAGTGCAGTTTATTGAAGAAAATCCTTCATCATCCATTCAATTGAGGTATGATCAAATCCTTAAACTAGAAGAAGATAGGGATAAAGCAAAAATTACTCATGAAAAACATCAACAACTTGTAAAATCTTCTTTTGATGCAAGTTCTACCGGCTCAAATTTTTTTTCAATTGGTGATCTCGTTTTGAAATGGGATAAAGCACACGAAGAAAAAGGTAAACATACCAAATTTCAGAAAATGTGGCTTGGACCATTTCAGATCGTTGAGAAGATAGGCTCAAATACATTCATACTCCAAGATCTAACAGGTAAGAGAGAATCTCTTCCTGTAAATGGGCTTGTCTTAAAGAAATTCTTTCCATAAGGAGGTAACCCCTTCTTAAACTATAGATATTCCTTTCTGCAGAATTTTGATTGTTTTTGTTTTTGCAAATAAAGGTTGTTAATGAGTCTCTAATTGACTGTTTACTATTTAAGAAAATTTCTTCAGAAGGATATTATAAATATTTATTTTGTGTAAATAAGAATTTTTAAAGTAATGATCACAGTTTTTGAATAGTTTAAAATAAGATGTTAAACTTTGAAAGATTATTTCAATCATTTACATGATCTTTTGAAAACTTGAGTAGAATGTAAATCATCATAAGTTTATTAAGCAGAGAAAGGTTATCTATCAAAGTAAATATTTTTTCAAAGTTTTGGAACTCAAAAAACTCTGAAAATTGTCATCCATTGATTCTTAAGGATAAAACTATCTCACCCCATCCATTTAAGTTATGATTTTTTAGAATGTAATTCTAAGAAATTTGAAAATTTAAGAGATAAGAGGTCTCATTATGAGCCGACATACCATGTTCATAAGGAGTAATAAAACTGACATTACCAATACTGCATATCAAAACAGGGTAATGGCTTATAAATATAAGACAAGGGGTCTCATCACGAGCCAGCTTGTTCAGTTTAATTGCAATTAGTGAATGGCATTGTTATTAACTGGCTGCCAAACCAGAACAATGGCTCTTAAAATAAAAATAAATAAAAGACAAAAAAATGAGATAATAGGTCTTCTGAATTTATCTTTTAAAAAGTCATAATTTTAGTTGGATGGGACAATGAATGGTTAATGGTTTAAAGGTAACCCTGTCGAGACTATGAACATTTGCTGGCAGCAGAGGCAATACCTATGACAATAGAGTATATTATTAAACCAAAACTTGGAGAGATCCACTTACTTCATTATTAATACCAATCGAAGCTTGAGATAACCCAAAATGTTTTTATTCTTAAGGAATTAGAAAGAAATTATGAAATGACTTTTATTTCTTTTTCATAGTTACATTTTATTTGAATTATCCTAAGATAGTTTTCATTATCTTTAAAAATCTTTACTTACTAAAGATATAGTGTTCATTTTATTTTTTCATAGATAACTGTTTCTTTCAGTGAATCGCCAATTGTTGTGACCAGCAACAACCCCCCTTTTATTTAATATTAGTAATAATACTAAATAAATGGGGAATCTTAGTTAAAAATCCAAAAAAATCAATTAGGATTTGTTTACCTTTTCAAATAAAACTTTCTATCATAAAATTATAGAAATCCCTTAGAAAGAACATTAAGAAACACTTAAGTTTATGATAGATTATAATAAATTGCTCTTTAAACAAGATACCGCACCCATCGCAAAATGATATATATCTTTTATAAAACTGAAAATGCGATTTTGCGCTTTTGCGATAATGCGACCCTAAAAGCCTATACAACAAACGCATTGGTCGCAGATCGCATAGCGCAGAAAACATAAGTGATTAATGAATATCTTTTGCGCTCTTTTTAATTTTGCGCTTTTGTGAGATTTGCGATATGCGCTTTTGCGCTATTGCGCAATTTCTGCTTTTGCGCTATTTTACATAACTGCGGCGGCTTCATTTTGCGATATTGCGATATTGCAACATTGCGATATTGCGATATTGCGCAGCAAATCGCAGATCGCAATGTCGTAGATTCATGTAGGTGCATTGTCCAAAGGCAATCTTCCCATATATCAAATCTGTTATGCGCTTTAATGATTAAATTAAATGATTGGATTGATTATTAATGGTAAATGAGATTGTGTTTGGATTGAAAGTTGTTTCACGATTAAAATATTATATTTCATCCGCTTTCACATTTAAAACAGTCTCATCACCTTTCTTATGTCATTACTCTCATTTATTCGTAAAACGCAGGCACGAAGGAGCAAACGTCTATACAAAGCTTTCATGAAACACTATGGGTAAGAAGGAGAAGAGCTCGAGTTCTGAAAACAAAGAAATGGCTTCACTGTATGCAGACACCGCTTGTAATAAGGATGCCGGTATATCCACTTGGGAAGGAATGTATAATCTGTTAGAAGAAGAAAACCCTGTGGTGATGAAAGTTGTAGCTACAGCAGGTTCTAGTAATACGTCTGAAGCAACCCTCAAAGAACTGGCTTGTTCATTTCTACATAGGATAGCGGCAAGGCCAAGAATTCTCCCATATACAGACATGGTAAGATGGGTGTTGGACAGCACTGATATTTCAGACAGACAATTCAGAACTCCAGCTCAAGAGCTAATTGGGTCATTCACCACGGAAGATCTGAGATTAATGTATAAGTTTCCAGAACCTCATGCGCCTTATAATAAGCAATTTATGGAAGAATTTTCCAGAGAACATGCGAATTTATCAGAATACACACAGGAATGGACCAAAAGAGATGAACCATTGAAGAAAATCAAACACGAGTGGACAGTACCAAAAAAGGATGTTTTAGACGCTATTCACAAGTTCAAGTGGGCAAATTGAGACAGTTTCTACCACAAGATAAGGTATGTAAGTTTGCCAAAATTAGCCTCTATAGAGCTTTTAGAAGTTACTAAAGAAGTTGTTGGAGGTTAGGAGTTCTCAGAGAAACATAAAGCTCTTCTTGAGAAAAGTTGAGAGTCGAAGAGACTTGAAATAACTATAAGACAAAATGAGGAAACATAGACCAAATTGAAGGAACTTAATGCTGAGCAAGGAAAAAGATGTGGAGCGTGTTCGGTGCAGAGAAAAACTATTGCGGAAGGACAAATCGATAAAAATAAACTACTTTGGCTAAAAAGTATGATATGAGAAAATGGTGAAGCAAAATCAAGATGAAATTGCAAAATTGATAACAGAGAAAAAGGCAGAAAAGGCAGCAGAGGAGGCAGATACAGCATCAAACATTCTTACTGATTGTGTAAATGAAAATTTACACAAAGCTAATTTGATTCCTAAAACTGTTCCAGGATATCTCCCACAGGCAAATCAACTGCAAACAAAATGGAGGCAAAAGGCAGAAGAAAAAGAAAAATCTATCCAAGGGATGACAAGATTGGATTGGGACTCATACTGGATGTACTTGGTGAAGCCACACAGTCAGCACAGTGTGCTTAATTGTATCATCAATGCTACAGAGAAGATTTCTCCTACGCTTGCCGACTCTGTCTTTTCAGGACAGTTGAATTCTGAAGTCGGTCAACCGCATCTTCTAAAAACTATGCTAGATGCCTGCAAGTTTAAAGATCAAGTTCATAGATAGATAGATTTAGTTTTAATTTCACTGTATTTTAGCCTAGGAAAAGGACGGTCATTGAACCGAATCCTTAATTTTTGTAATAAGACTATTTTTAGATTTAGTTAAGTAGTATTTAAACCCTTCTCATGCATTTAGAGAGGGGTCCTGGATCTTAATATTTTTTGACTTGGAGATTGCATTTCTGTACTCCATTGTCTTATATATTTTTAAAAAGGATCACATATGGTGATTTTCATGCGGAATTATCTTTGAAGTGTTGCATTTCTGTACCTTGGAATTTGATTTTGCATCAGAGTTACTGGATTAGAATATCACATTGCATTTGAAAGTCTTCGAGATGAATGAGGTAATTCTATCCTTTCACTATTGATTTCTTTTGTCTTATGATATTCGCTTTAAAATTGCTATCATTTATATATATTTGTTTTCACAACGCTTCTTTTTATATATCATTTCTGAGTATAATTGAAACGTTATCTTTCATAAGTATATATAGATGGTATACAATGATGAATGCAATATGCTAATACAACTCTGTTTAATTTCTTAAACAGAGTTATCTTTATTTGTTTCTGCACATTTCAATTCAAATAATAATACATTTTCATGGTTATTGTTAAATTGGAACAATCTTAAGTTGTATTCACATATAATTACCCGGGTTAGTGTTAGAATTTATTTACCAGTATTTAGTTTAAATTAGATAGTTTTATTTCAGTTAATTTAGTCCCATTTTCACCCATCCAAACCAATCCATTTAGTTATAAGGAAACTGGTCCTTTAAATCCAGTCAGAGCCACCATACCAAACGGAAAAGGAGTTGTATTAAGGTCCCAACCGGGTGGTTTTCCCCAATGTTTGAAGCAGAGATTTTCTAGGCTTCAACAGGGAGGAAGAGGCAGAAAGACAAAAAACTCAAGGAAGCCAATCCACAATTTAGATGTCCATCGGAAGGAGCATCAAAACAAGGCCTTCAAATGGAGGAGCGTCTACCACCCAATAAGTAATGCGAATGGTCTCTCAGAATTGCAAAGGTTTGGGGAATCCATTAAAAGTTGAAGTTGTTAAGGACCTCATGAAAATGGAACCAACAGATGTCCTCTTGCTCCAAGAGACAAAAATTGAAGCGGAAGCCCTTCTAGAGATCAGTAAAAAGAAATGGCAAAAGAATGCAGGGAAAGAAGTAAGTTCAAGGGGCTCCTCAGGAGGAATTTCCACCTTGTGGAAGGAGGACCAATTTATTCTTGTCAACTCCTCCGAGACCTAGCATTGGATTTTCACTAAGCTGAGGCACATAGCAAGTAAGTTAACTTTTACAATTTTTAATTTATATTTTCCAGTAATTTATGCAGAGAAGAAATAATGCTAGCAATCGCTAAATGAATTTCTGGAACTCCACTCTCCAAATAGCATCATCATCACTGAAGATCTTAACATAGTAATTAATCTAAAAGAAAAAATAGGAGACAGCAATAGCAGGGATCAAATAATACATGTGGTTATAGAGATAATTCTCCAATGTGATCTAATGGGCGTCAAGCCAAAGAAAGGTCTATATACTTGGACCAACAACAGGATAGGGGAAGACCACATCTTGGCCAGATTGGTCAAATTTCTAGTCCAAAGCACATTCCTAATGGAAAGGAGGCTCATCTCCTCAACCATCCTTCCTAAGCTCACCTCAGATCATAAACCCATTCTTCTTTCGTTGGAAGAGGAAGAAACTTTGGGTCCAATTCCATTCAGATTTAGTCCACATTGGAGTGGAAAAAATGGATTCCTTGACACAGTCTTAATGGCTTCGTCCACTACTATCAGTGGCTCCCCTGCTATGTGTGGGAACAGAGGCTAAAATTCACAAAGAAAGCCCTTAAGGAATGGAGAAAAAAGACTACAAACGCACCCAACAGTCAAAGAAAGGAAAGAGTGGAGTAGTTTGAAGATCTTCAGATGGAAATGGACACTAGAGACATCACAACAGTTGAACTAGCTAAAGAGAAAATTTCCCAATTCAACTCCTACCGTTTCCTTCATAATGAAGAGGACTATTGGAGACTAAAGTCCCGCAGTCTTTGGTTGGAATCTGGAGACACAAACACCTCTTATTTCCATCGATAATTCAAAGCCTGTCTCTCCTGCAACCATATCTCAGAAAGCACAACCTTTGAAGTGATGATATGCAAAGGCATAGACCAAATTAAAATTGTTGCTACCACCTATTTCCAAAATTTATATGGAAAAGGGAATGAGGGCAGTGAAGAGGAAAACACAGAATTCCTCAACAACATTCCTTCATTGGTAACCAAATATGACAATACAGCTCTATTGAAAAATATCATTAAGGAATACATCAACAATGTCATTCGGTCCATGGAACTTGATAAAGAACCTGAGCCTGATGGGTTTTCAATCCATTTTTACGGGATGTTCTGGGACATAATCAAAGTTGACTTGGTTAGAATGATTAAAGGATTCCTACCAAAAGAAAATATGGGGGGCAGCACCAATTCAACCTTTCTTTCATTAATCCCGAAAGAATCAAACCCCAACACCTTTGAAAGGTTCAGGCCCATCTCTCTCTGCAACACCTTATACAAGACCATTGAAAAAATCCTTTCTAATAGAATTAAGCCGCTCCTTGGTAGCGTCATCTCAACCTCACAAAGAGGCTTTTTCAAACGAAGACATATACTGGACAACACCATTCAAGTTCAGGAAACCCTACACTCCAGCAATCTAAGGAAAGAGAAAGGCATGTTGGTCAAGCTAGATATGGCCAATGCCTTCGACAAAGTAAACTTGTCCTTTCTATACAAAGTCCTACTCTCCATTGGATTTTCACAAGAATTTGTTGATTTGATTAAATCTTGTGCCAGCAGGCCTTGGATAGCTCCACATGTAAATGGGAGGTCAACCATCTATTTCCAAGCTTTGAGGGGATTGAGGCAAGGAGGTCCTCCTTCTCCCTTTTTGTACATTGTCTTGGCAGACACACTCAATAGAAAGCTTGAGATGGATAAGGTTATTGGGTCTGCTCCCGACCTAAGAATTATGAAGGGGTTAGAATCAATTAACCATGCTCTCTTTGTTGATCAGTCCCTGATGTTGGGAGGTGTATCATGTTGAATAGCCTCAACGTTCAAAGCCACCCTCCAATGTTACTGCAGCGTATCTGATGCTGTGATAAATGAAATGAAAAGTGTTGTCTAAATCTAGAATGCTGAAGAGAATGACATCCAGAGAGTTGCTCACATTTTTTGGTTCACTGGATATGCCAGATGGAATAAAATAAATTACCTTGGGCTCCCATTAACATTGGGCATCAACAAGAGTTCATTATGGGAAGGTGTGATAAACAAAATCACAACCAAAATCGATTCCTAGGGAGGACAGTGGCTCACGCATGGAGGAAAACTCACGTTGGTTAAATCAGTGCTCTCTTCCCTCCCGATTTATCAAGCTTCTTTTATAATGGCACCCAAATCAATTTATGGACAACATAACATGCTCCTGCGCGATTTTCTTTGGCATGGAGGCACAGGGAACCAAGCTAAGATGCATTTGATTAAATGGGAAACTGTTAAATGCCCCCTGCATGATGGCGCCCACCAAATAAGGGATTCAGAACATGCCAATACCTCTCTGGGCTGCAAGATACTCTAAAAATTGCATGTCAACTCCAACCACCCAGCATGTCGCATGCTTAGAAAAAAATACATCCATGGGGCAGCGTTAAGACAAATTTAGGATTCAAGTAATAAAAAAAGCACGCAACTCTGGAGTTTCTGTAAAAAAGGCAGAAAGTTTTTTCAGTTGTATCTGTATCGAATCCCTGGAAATGAGAAAAAAGTGAAGCTTTGTACAAACAATATCATGAGCCATGCACCTCTTGCAAACACTGCAGGCCTCGCCATAATTCGAGATTGGATGAAGGAGAGAGGAATAAAAATAGTTCATGACATTTCTAAATGGGATGAGTCTCGCATATGGATATCCTAGAGATTCACTAATATCCTGGAGAATTTGGTATATCAGGTGGATATTATTAAAATAGATCTCAGAAATGCTACCCCGGTGAACAAGCTTGCAGAAGAGTCTTGGGGTTGGGGACCCTCAAGCATTTACTTTGCTACCCAGGGATATTCACTTTTGTAGCCCCAACATGAATTGTCTCTTCCTGCCAGCTTCTTGTTACAGGTATGGGATCCAATGGGCCTTCACAAAATAAACTTCTTCTTCTGGACGCTAATGCATAAAGAAAATTTAATAGACCTGCAAATCTCTTGAAAATAATAATTGTTAGTCCGCACAGATGTGCCTTCTGTAAACAAGCCCTTGAATTATCTCATCACCTCTTCGTTGACTGCCCTTTCACCAAAAAAGTTTGGACCCTCACCCTTCATGGCCTCAACACCGTCGCCCCCTCCAAAATCTCAATAGTGGACCTCTTCTACTCATGGAAGGATTGATACCCTTTGGCCATCTCCAACAATGCCCTTTGGGCTCGGGTTTGGATCACCATCCCTAAGTTCTTTTGTTGGAAAATATGGCTAGCTAGGAACAAACAGATCTTCAATAATATTTCTTGGACCCCCTCAACTATAGCTGCTAAAGCCAAAGCACTCCTTTTTGAAACTCTGAGTAACCAAGCCCTCAAACCCGAAACTACATTACTCGTTAAGGAAAAGAGATGGTTCGAACCTTTGTCTTCCGACATAGAAACCAAAGTGTTGTCAAACCCCCTCTCAATCCTGAGTGGAGGTTAAGGGACAAGGACTAAATATTTCAAAGCTGGTGGAGGAAGAAGGGTACGAAAATGGTCTTCCTCAATGGTGCTGGAAGCCTCATTTATTCTCCGGATGGTACTTTAAGAGAATCCTTTAGCTGGGGCTTAGGACAACAAACAAACAACCAAGAAGAAATCCTAAGCTTGTTAAAATATTGCGAAATCACCAGAGAAAGAGGATTCAGAGAGTTGCAAGTATTTGGAGACTCCGAAATTTTGATAAAAAAATACATTCGAAAGATTAGTTTAATGATGTTGTCCTAAATAAGAGCTTACATAGGATGAGATACATTATTCTCGAATTTACTTCTTTTAAATTCTTTCACATCCTTAGAGATTCAAAAAAAGAAGTTGACAATTATGCCAACAAAGGTTGCCTCCTCCCACAAGGAGATCTCAACATAAATGATGGAACTCCTACACAATTTTGCATTCCATGAGTAGTAATCCAGCTTATAATAGGTTCAAAGTTTGTAGTATTGTACTGATGGTTGTTCTCTCCTCCGCCCAAACTGATTCATCTATTAAATAAAAATCCATAACTATTTCAGTTATTAAAAAATAAAAATAAAAATAAAAACATTTTAATTTAATAAATAAAAATGAAAATAAATAAAGCAAGTAAATAAATAAAAATAAATCAATTAATTATGTAATAAATTAATTAAATTAAAATTTTGTTAAAAAGGTTAGTAAGAATTCAAATAAATAATAAATTAATTAAATTACATTTTTTATTAAAAATGGATTAAGAAATTAAAAAGGCTAATTCAATTAAATATAGCGGGGAAGGTTAATTTTTTTTATTAGATAAATAAATAAATAAATACATAGCAATAAAATGAGGATAAATAAATAAATAAAAACAAAAAGAAGCAAATAAATAAATAAAATAAATCAATTAATTAATTAACCACTTAAATAAATAAATTATTTAATTAATTAACTAACTAACTAACTAATTTAGTGTATATATATAAATATATAAATAAAAATAAAAAAATTACCTACCAAGAGCTAGGGTCCAACGCTTACTTAATTTCCAACCATCATCACGGTTGAGATTCTTAACATGTCATTCAATTTCGATCACCTCCCTTAATTTCCTGTGGTGAAAATGTTCTACTTTGGAAATCACTTTGGAGTCTTCAATGCAAACATGGTGACAATATTTCTCCACATGCTCAGCAAGAGCTGAGGTATGGGATCGATTGTTTCTAATATCTGTAGCGTGCTCCCGGATCCTCTGCCTAATGGATCGACATGTTTCTTCAATATAGTGATTTCCACATGAACACAGAATCATGTAAAACCCTTTCATGTCCTTAGGGTCGATAGGGTCCTTAATGGATCCAAGAGAATTTCTAATAGTGCAAAGAAGTTTGAAAGAAGCAAATACATTATTTATTCTAAGGACATGGGCAATTTTGTCTGTTGTCCCTTGGATAAAAGGGAGATGGATGTTGGAAATAGGATCCACCCAAGTATATTTTCCAATCAACCCTTTATATGTCTTTCGAAAGGCTTTAAGACCATGAGATATAATGTAAAAACTATTTTAAAAAATTTCAAGATGATGGGTCTTCTCTGATTCCAAGGAGTTGTTGTCAGAGATTCTAAGAGCACGAGTTGCTAGAGTAAAAAGGACCACTAATTTCTGAGCAGGAAAAGGATGGGAATCACCATGGAGGTATTGCTCTGTGTGAGTCTCATTGAGAAAAAGTGGGTGAGAAATGGAACCATCCTCATTCCTTGAGAGAAGGATATCAAGGAAAGGGAGGCAACCATCAACCTCCAATTCCATCGTGAATTTGATGGAATCATAAAGCGAATTAAAGTGCCCAAGGAACAAATCCAGTTTCTCACGACCATGGGGCCAGATGACACAAGTATCATCCATGAACCTATTCCACTTCTTAGGGTGGAATCTAGCAGAGGCAAAGGCCTTCGATTCAAAATCCTCCATAGATAAGTTAGCAACAACGGGGGAAAGAGGGTATCCCATCACAACAGCACATGTTTGCTAATAAAACTCACATTGAAAAATGAAGAAAGTTAGCCTCACTTCAAATTTCTTCAGTTTTCAAGGTGAGTTTTATGAGCAAACTTGTGGTGTTGTGATGGGCTCCCCTCTTTCCCCCATTGTTGCTAACTTATTTATGGAGGATTTTGAATTGAATACCTTGTCCTCTACTAGATTCTACCCTAGGAAGTGGAATAGGTTTTTGGATGATACTTGTGTCATCTAGCCCCATGGTGGGGAGAAACTGGATATGTTCCTTGGGAACTTTAATTTGCTTTCTGATTCCATCAAATTCACGATGGAATTGGAGGTTGATGGTTGCCTCCCTTTCCTTGATATCCTTCTCTCAAGGAATGAGGATGGTTCCATTTCTCACCGGCTTTTTCATAGGAAGAATCACACATAACAATACCTCCATGTTGATTCCCATTATTTTCCTACTTAGAAATTTGGGATCCTTTGTACTTTGGTGACTTGTGCTCTTAGAATCTCTGACGACAACTCCTTGCAATCAGAGAAGACCCATCTTCTTAATGTTTTTGAAAACAATGGTTACAGTAAATCTCATGGTCTTAAAGCCTTTCGAAAGGCATATAAAGAGCTCAGTGGAAAATCTACTCAGGTGGATCCTATTTCCAAGGTCCATCTCTCATTTATCCAGGGGACAACGGACAAAATTGCCCATGTCCTTAGAAGACATAATGTCTCTGCTTCTTTCAAACCTCTCTGCACTATTACAAATTCTCTTGGATCTTTTAAGGACCCTATCGACCCTAAGGACATGAAAGGGGTTTATATGATTCTGTTTTCATGTGGAACTCCCTATATTGGAGAAACAGGTTGATCCATTAGGAAGAGGATCCGGGAGCATGTTGCGGATATTAGACACAATCGATCATGTACCTCAACTCTTGCTGAGCATGTGGAGAAATCATTTCACCATGTTTGCATTGAAGAATCCAAAGTCATTTGCAAAGTAGATAATTTCCACCATAGGAAATTAAGGGAGGCGATTGAAATTGAACGATGTGCTAAGAATCTCAACCGTGATGATGGTTGGAAATTAAGTAAGAGATGGACCCCAGCTCTTGTTAGGTAAAATTGTTTATTTTTATTTATATATTTATATATATACATTAAATTAGTTATTTAATTTATATATCTACCTAATTTTTTTTTTATTTTTTTATTTTATTTATCCTCCTTTTATTTTTATGTATTTATTTATTTATCTAAAAAAAACAAAAAAAAAATAACCTTCCCTACGATATTTAATTGAATTAGCCTTTTTAATTTCTTAACCCATTTTTAATAAAAAATGTAATTTAATTAATTTATTATTTTTTTGAATTCTTACTAACCTTTTTAATAAAATTTAAACTTAATTAATAGATTATTTAATTAATTGTTATTTCTTTATTTATTTTCATTTTTAGTTATCAAATTAAAAATTTTAACCCTCCCTACTATACTTAATTAATAATTTATATAAAAAATTATTAACCTGTTTAATAAAAAATTCTTAACCCATTTTTTAATAAATTTAATAAATTTTACTATTATTTAATTTGAATTCTTAACTAACCTGCTTTTTAATAGAAAATTTAACCCCCCTTTTTAATAATTTTTTTTAATTTGAATTCTTAACTAACTTTCTAACATCTAGTTTTTAATAGCTAGTCTTAACGGCTAGTTTTTACAACTAGTTCTTAGCGGCTATTTCGAGGCAATGATGTATCTCCTCTATTTATTCATTAAGATCAATTAATTTCTCCACCTTGCCATGAGGATGAACGACATTATTTGGTTTGAAAGATCGACCTAATCCTAACAATGTGATTAATCGGAAAGACATTTTATCTACATTATGGATCACAAAAGTCTTAGATGTAACAAGCTCCAATTTGTATGCCATAGTAAAAGTATTTTGTAACAACTTGTAAGGAGCATAGTAATTTGGCGATAATTTATTATCCTTCTTAGCTTGCGTGAGGGAAATTTGTTTTTATGGTTGTAGCCATAAAATTACCTTGTCTCCTACATCAAAAATTCTCTCGCTACGATGTTGATCTACCTGTTGTTTCATTCGATTTTGCACCAAAGTTAGGTTATCCTTTGAGAGCTTTAGAACTTGTTATTGATGCTCGATGTGATGTTAGACTACATTATCATCCATATTAGCTTCTATCTGATCCTTCAAACCGTCCAAATTAGCCTCCATTCGTGCTTTGAAACCATCTATGTCATATTTGATTTCTCTTTGTGAGGTTGAAATTTGTGGCACTTGGTATCGTAATTTTGATATATCATATTGCAATTATTCCTCTTCATGCATCATATTATAGCTTTCCGAGGGTTTAATGGGTGTGAAATTATTTTTGGGGGCATTTTAAAATCTAATACTGGTATCTATTCTTCCATATACCCTTGG
Source organism: Pinus albicaulis (assembly GCA_034641835.2). NCBI lineage: Eukaryota > Viridiplantae > Streptophyta > Pinopsida > Pinales > Pinaceae > Pinus > Pinus albicaulis. Next base: position 378,068,335 of record CM076581.1, read on the forward strand.
AATCAATTCAAACTGATTTTTCAAACAGGACTTATGCAATTCGAAAAAAAACACAGGCCTTTTTCTTGCTTTTGAGGAGCTTGATATTGAAACTGAATTATATCTACAATTTCAAATCTTCAATATCATAAATTCATTCCTGTAGTATCCCTCTAAATCTTCTTTCGAATTTCATAGGTATGACCTGATTTGGATTCTTCAAGACAAAGTTATTTCCAATCTCCCACAATGACCTAATTATGGACCGATTCAGTCGAGTGAACTTTTACGGTGTGCCACGTGTCACTTTTTCATCCTTCGAAACTGAATTGATACACAGGAAGCTATAGTACATGTGATTTTCGCCACTTTTTACAAAATTCCAATCCGATGCTTAGAGAGATAGTTATGACAATTTTCCCATGGTCATCTCTTTGAGATGAAATTCAGGGGCATTAGAAAACCCTAACTTCCATAGATCATATCTCTGAAAATATTGCGAACGAAGATATGATATTTTTACACATCGTTCCTCAATATTGTGGCTTTGCTTGCTAAATATTTCAGCTTCTAAACCTTCGTATAAAAAAATTTATAGCATAAATTCCATGATGACCTATTTGGAGCACTGAAACCCTACAATCCAAAGCTTTGATACCAAATCCAAAGCTTTGATACCAAATGTTATGAAACCAACTCCAAAAATAGAAGAAAAGAGAGGTCAACGCCTTAGAAATAAGCCACTCCGAGGGGGAAAATCGTTTACATTACATAAATGAACAATTCTTGGATGATAAAAATATAAAAACCTCCTTTCTATATATAGGATTCCATGGGGTCAGGATACAATCCCAGCCGACCTAATAATAATAATATAAGGGCACAATAATAAAAATATGGGGGTTACACGGGTACAATTATAATAATAAGGGGGCTACACTAACAACAATAAGAGACTACACTAGTAATATAGGGACCTAACCTTATCTCATCTTCAAAATCAATCAATATTAACACGGTACATATATATACATAACAACATCAACACATAAAAATTCATACCTAAAAACACAAGAATGTAACGCTGACCATAGACATGTTAACCATAGTTACTCCCATGCATGCATAATAACCCCATAGACATTGACATGTGTGTATGAAAATCAGTTTTACCCCGAGATCTAGAGTGTAAACCTCACTCTCATACCAATTTGTAGCCACCCCCTCTCGCATTTAACCAATTTCACTATCCTACCACGGTAAATGTGAGACAAATATCTACTATGACGTGAATCAACCTCCTAGATATAGTTAAGGAAGTGGGGTCTGGAACTGAGACTTACTAACCACAAACTAACATCCTACAATGACTACAAATAACCTAAGATCTAAAGAAACACCCTAGGTGGTCAATCCCTAAGCCAAAACTTTGTTTCAATTAGATGGACCCCAAATCACACCCTTCACACTGCTCCTATGTGCTTGAAGGCCTCCAAATATGCTCACAAGCCTTGCTCCATCCAGTTGTGAACTAAAATACTTAGTTCAGTTCTTATGGTGCCAAGATCTGAGCCACAATTCCAGGTAAACCTCTAGACCTTTACCTATAACTGTTTGAGACTTATCAAAATGATAAATGACTCGAAGACACTGATAATCATACAAAAATTAAATAACGACTTGACCTAACTAGGTCTAACCATGATATTATTTTTTTCAAACAAATGGTGAACATGTAAAATACATGTGATGAATACATATCTGATCACAGGAGTCTGAAATTATGTAAGTATCACAAAGAGGCTATAATTTCCTCTAATAATAGTAGCAATAACGTTTCTTAGCGCATGCATTCATTAACCATAAAATACGTATCAAATATTGAACAATTCATAGCTAGAGAACATTACAAATCCATGCTTATAACCAAAATAGAACCATATTAATAACCATGATATAACAACCATAAAATCACCATAATAACAACTACAAGTGCTCATAGATTACAATAGGAGAATATCTCTTATTAAGTTATGCAAATTCCAACCAAGTTAGGTTTTGACCATAGATCTCAAAACCATATCAACAGGGAACAGAGTCACACATGGCGCATAAACCATTAACGAATAAGGACCGTAGACACGACAGATCTAGTGAAATCTATTCATTCATCATCGAGTTAATAATATGTATGCCAATTGACAGAGTTAGAGTATGAGATATCCAAAGTACCAGAGATTTAGAATTATATTGATTATATGAGTACTCAAAAACAGCCAAATTGCATAAGATTGGCTTAATAATAAATCATATAGAACTCTTGTGTAAAGGTGATGCTAAATATAATGGGCAACGTATTTTGTTAAATATAAGGATAAAATTTATAATGTAATCATTGTGCCAAATTCATGTTGTATAGGTTTGTCAACCCAAAACTAAATATTTATGCAATGATTTGTATTATATTACTAGTTATTCAAAGATTTATAATATATATATATGTGTGTGTGTGTGTGTGTGTGTGTGTGTGTCATTAAGATTGGACTTAATTTCCATTAGTGAATTTTTTCTGATGAAGGTAAATGATGTGGTGGACATTACAGGTGGTATCACAGCATCGTTCTAATGTTGGGATCAAAAATGGGATATCTAAATAAAAATTGATGTGTGTAAATGTGCACAGAGAATTGAAAGGAAGAAGTTGACCGAATACGATAAGGAGGGGGTCTATGAATCCAACACCCAAAAATTCAGGAGAAATTCACCCCTAGCCTAATCCAGAAATGAATCTAGAGATGTGGGTAAAACTAACTATAGACCATCAAATTGCTGGAATAACAAGAAAGGAAAACCAATGGACTACTGGATACTATACAACAATTACAGGAAGAAATGGTGAGCGTTAGAAGTGATAATGAGAGGTTGATGCAGGAGCAGGGGAAGATCCTTAAAATATTCTCAGATAAACACCCAAGAAGAAGTTGAGAAGAAACAAACAGCAAATGAAAACATAGAAGACAGCCAAAATAAACGAAGTAATAAACTCAGATCTTATAATGAAGCAAAATCAGGAAATGTCACTGACCAACAGCAAATTAAGAAACATAAGGTAGAGCTGCAAGGTGAATTTTGGAAGATAAAACCTCCCACATTCGATGGAGAAGCAGAAGATGTAGTTGAAGCATGCATAATAAAAATTAATAAATATTTTCAAGTCTACGAGTATAGAACTAAGCTAAAGGCTCATTTATCCATCTATCATTTGTGGGAAAAATCCACCTTGTGGTGGGAAGATGTTAAGAATGTGCGATGTATTGAAGATCGAAGTGTGACCTGGGAAAAATTCCATTACTAATTCAAAGATGAATATCTCACAGAACTTTTTTATGATGAGAAAGCTCAGGAGTTTCAGGACTTGAGGTTGAGACAATTATCCATGGATCAATTTGTAACTAAATTTACTTAAGTACTATGATATGTGTCATATCTGAGGGATGAAAAGGTGAAAGCACAATGCTTTCTAAGCAGTATGCCTACTCATATGACGGAGAAAATAGAATTTGTAAACACAAGACCATGTATGACATGATTCGAGAGGAACGTATGTGCTATCAGTAATCCAAGGTAAAGGCTGAAGCTGGATGGAGTTGGCCACCTATGAAAGGGCGGAGAAGTAATTCCAAATTTAAAAACAAGAAATATAGTAATTTTAAGGGTGTAGCCAGAAATTTATAAAATAGGAAATCAACAAAAAATCAACAGAGAACTAGGTGGCAAGCAGAGGAACAACCCACTAAAGCATCCAGTAGACCAAATCATGGATAGACCCAGAAACCACCATTGCAAAGTTGGGGATGCGGTGAGGTGAATTATTATCATAATTTTCCTCCTCGTGGACGAAAAAAACTGCATCAAATGTGCAAGAGGAATCCACTGTGGGAGACATGGCACAAAACATACCCAGAATCAACGCTACACTTGAAGATTGGCAAGCAGATTACCATCCAACCATGATAGAGCTAGAAGGTTAGATGTACTCCCACCCTGTAGCTATTTTGGTTGATCATGGTGCTAGTTTAAGTTACGTAAATCCTAGGATTGTGGAAAAATGTAACTTATGAAGTAAGAAGTTTGAGAATCCTTGTTTAGTATAGTTGGCCATTGGAGCAAAGCGAAGTGTCAATGTCAAAGTTTCAAGCTATCCTCTAGAAGTTGGAAACCAACATATAAAGGTTGAATTAGACATTTTTCCTTTAGGCTCCTATGGCATACTACTGGGGATGGATGGTTGCAAGTACTTTGGTCATTAATGGACTTCAAGGATAAAATTATTTATTACAAGGAAGAAGATGGAACACATAAAGAGTTGAAAGGAATTAAAAATCCACTTCAGTTGCATCCCATTACAACGTCTCAGTTGGGAAAATGCATTAGGAAGGGGTGCCAAATCTAGCCAATCAAAGTAGGATTTTCTAACTCCAAAGACAAGACTCCTATGATGGAAAGCATTCTAGTGGTGCAGGATTTTATGGATGTATTTTCAAAAAACATACCAGGACTGCCACCTAATTGGGACATAGATTTCAACATCGAACTAATGCTAGGGGCAAACACAGGTATTGCGTTGTAATGTTTCCTCTTAACCCCTTCAAAAAAAAAAATTTCCATAATATAATTCAGTGCTGCTAGTTGTCACCGTCATTTAGATACACAATTGAATTTTCCACCCTTCTAAAATTCTATTGTACAGAGTTTACTATTTTTACATATGTATCTGGGATCATTATTTTAACTTTGATTTACTCCTCCCGTAAGGTTTGTGGGGACTTATATTGTACATATATACATGTATATCAATATCTCTACTGTACATACCCATGGTGTATATACTCGTATGGTTACCCAGATTATATCCATACATACTTTACTTTTGTCTACACCTATTTATAGAGCTCCATGTATATGTTTTGGATTTCATTCTATTTTTCTTAAGATTTCATCGTAATTATATTATGCACTATGGGTAAGTCGTTATACCATGCCCCTAAGCAGGAAGCTATGGTTGGACATCGAATTGATCCAACGTTCTTAATGACTTAACTCGATTTATGGCATTTCTCTATTGTCGTTCCTCCGCGTTCCCTTTCGCCTTACAGTCATGGTTTGATGGAATAATTTATCATACCTCTGTCACCATAGAGATTTCATATAATTTTCATTATGACACCATTTTCTGGGAGTAGACGACATTGAAGTCATCGTACTTACTTGCTACATTGGCAAATTGGAATTTATGTGGTAAGGATTGGATAGCTCGTTGTGCTCTCCACGTCGATTGGTTTGCGTGGCCTTCTATGTGATCCATCACCCCAGTTTTTTCATGGATAAACGCCAGCGTTGCCCTTTGAAATTTTATATTTGTAACACCTATGAATTTAATTTATCACGCAGGTTCTGGAATAATATTGGAAGTACCAAAAAATTTATTTCAATTAATTTCTCATTTATAACTTGGGCGACTGTAAAAAGGGTTCTCGATCTTTCCCAATTCGATCCGTGGCCTCCCTTTGATCGAATGACAAGTGGACGGCGTAGATGATTCATATCAGATAGGGTTTTGTTTGTTGGGTTTAACGAACCGTGTTAACCTCTGAAGTTGCAATTTGACATGTTATTTGGCTCTCCGTTTCTCTGGATCGACTTCTGGTGCTTATACTCTGTTCAATTGGGGAAAATGCACGTCAAGCTCTCTCCAGTTTCTACGCATCCCCATAATTTCAGTCTCATCGCCATTCAGGTAATATGGATTCTGTCGTTCGTTTTGTTTTATTCCCTTAAACATTTAAATTTAAAGGATAATCGTCTCAGTCACTCATAACTCGATCTCTGGTTGCTTTCATTCTACTATTTTGGCTTGATGTTTATTCTGTCGGTCCTTGATAAGTTCTGTTCTAATGTTTCACCCTTGTTGGTTAGGAATTTCTTCTTCTCAGGGTTTCCATGACCATGCTTGGTTCGTTCACCGAGGTTTCCTCGACTCTCCGCAAGAAGTCACTACACAGGTAAGCCATCGATTTGTTGGAAATCATTTAACCTGGTTTTGTTTGGTTCTGGCTAGCGTTTTCACCATATTCATTTTTTATTTTTACAGGTCGTATTGGGTGGCTGAGCCCTCAACTCTTATAGGTAACCCTTATTTTTTTTATGCGCAGTTCAAACGTGCAATATTGTGAATTTTCCTCAGTTCGTCTGGTTAAATCGATCTCTCATATTTCCCTCAATTTGACTTCAGGTAGGTTCGAACCTCATCAAGGGTTTTCCTCCTTGATAATTTATGGATTTCTACTTTACTCGGCTTGACGTCATCATACCTTGGATTTTAGGTCAGTATCAACGTGTCCTCCGTCCAAGCATGACCTAGCTTGCTCGTTGTCGTTTTACGAAATTTATATGGGCTCTTCAAAAAAATTTATTGTTAACAAAAAGTTTCTACTATAATAAGGATTTATGCCCAAAACTGGGGCTGTTAAAATTTTTATGAACTTCCCGAGTTAATTAAATTCGGTAATATTATTATGGACTCACGATAGCCTTACTTCGCAAGTGGTTTTAGAGTTGGGTGTATATATATTCTATCGATTGTATGTCTCTATTATTAGTGACAGATCAATAGTGATTTCTACTCATTTCCAGACTTCTATCTTTATGCTAATACTCATGTGAAATGTTTTTCCCTTCATAATTTTTATGCTTAGAAATTTTTTATAAGTTTGCCAGGCTAATTTTTCCTTTTGTAGTTACCTATGGCTAGTGAGCCATTTGAGATGTATACGGTTCAGTCTATATTATCCTGTTCAATGAATAATAATGATATCTCATAAGCTATTTGGTAAATTAGATAGGTCGATAATAACAACTGCCTTATTAAGAATTAAATTTTTGAATCCTTCAGGCTTTTCATGGTTATGTGACACAGTTGAGTTTCCTTTTCTTTCAACTAACTGTTCCATAATTGTAGCAGGGTTTCAATTATCTTCCAAGTGGCTTCTTGTCTCCTAATAGGAGTAGAAGGTTCTGTCCTAATCACCATCTTATCTTTCTATGCCTCTTTATACTTTACTGTTGCAACAAGATGTTCCTCCTATACTCATGCTTCCATAATTTCTACCAATTCTTTATGTGAAATTTAATCAACTTCTAATCAACCCATTTGATGTAATAGTCATTATCATCCAGCTTTCTTTCATTTATTAGTCTCAGCTTCATATAAGATATTTTTTTTTTCATTTTGCTGAATATTTGTTGGTAGCCTCATGCTAGTTATTGTGAGTGCCTGGGTTTTACCATTTTTAATTCTACTGTGTGAACTCCTAGACAGATTACTCTTATGGTTATTTTCCTTGACTAACTGATCTTTACTTCATTCTGTTATAGAAATAGATTGTTACATGCAGGAATTAATTTCTATTGTGTTTCTGTTTGTGTATAGATGGTGCATTTTCTCTAGAACATCATGTGTTCTCACCCATTTACTATATAACTCAGCTTACAATCATCTATTTCTATTTTAAATAATTGTATAGGAAATCTCATACTGCTTTCTCATAGGTATACATATCAAATCATTCTATTAAATTAGAAGCAGATTTAAGTTAAATTTCTAATGTACCTGTAGAGTAATATGTATCCACAGATTTAAACCAACCCTGGTTTAGAGATTCTGTTGGATTATTCTCCACATATTTCTATTTCTGCAACTATACAGAATGAAGAAGGTGAATTCCTTCTATTTAATTCTATTTAATGTAGGAACTAACAAATCTGATATCTAAATCAAACAATAAAATATAACCAGTTTATACAACAGTAAGTAATAAACCCTATACAACTTAGAGAAATACCATTGTTGCAATTGACCAACCTCCCAACCTTAGAGTTCTTCTGTCTCCCAGAACTCACCCTCGAGCTGAGATCATCTCCTAGAACATACCAACCCCTTAATCTGTTCAGAAATAGCTTATTTAAGCTTTTGCTCCCCAAAGCCTGTTTCTAATTCTGCGTCCAGAATATCAGGATGCATTTCTTCCTGTTTGCCTAGGCTTCCCATTTTAGGGACTGTTAAAGCTTCTTTCTGCTTTTCCCAGCTTTTTACCTCTTCCGAACTACTTTCCACATCATTGGGGAAACTAGATTTTCCTCAAAATCTAATTTGGAAATAAATTCTTTCAAGTATTTTTGAAATATTTTTGGGGAAATATTTTCCTCTATCCATCCTCATGGATTTAGCAAGTGATCTCATAATTCTCATTTTGGTCAATCTGCACAGAATTATTTTATTTATTTTTCATAATGAAATATCTAATTACATCCACAACATATGCTTATCCATTTGGGGTCCACTCCCCTTAGGATTAAAGTTCAAATGTCTAGCTTTGAAAGAAAAACATAAACTAGGGGTGTTACATATTCCCTCTCTGAAAGCAAACACCGTCCTCGGTGTTAATATCTAACTATTAGACTTCATTTTTTCCAAACAAAAATGGATATTTTTCCAGCATGTCATCTTCTCTTTCTCAGGTAGCTTCTTCAGTAGTAAAGTTCTTCCACTGCACCTTTACTCTTGCTACCGTTCGATTTCTCAGTTCAATTTCTTCCCGCTCCAATATTTGAAGCGGCTCTGGAAGGAACTCCCCTTCTGGTTCCACCTGTATCACATTCCAATCAACTATGTAAGTATCATCATGTACATATCTTTTTAATAACGAAACATGAAACACATCATGAACTCTAACATGGGGTGGTAAGGCCAGCCTGTAAGCCACTGGTCCCACCCTTTCTAATACTTCAAAAGGACCACAATATCTAGGAGCCAGTTTAGCACAACTTCCAGCATAAAGTGTGCTCTTTTGGGTTTAATACGCAATTACACATGTTCCCCCACTTTAAATTCTCGATGTACCCTCTTCTTATCAGCATAGTTTTTCTGGCGATCTTGTGCTGTCTTGATGTTTCCTTGAATTTGTTTAACAATTCTTTCCATCTCTTGCAATGCATCTGGTCCCAACATTAGTTTATCCTCAGGTTGGCTCCAGCTCAAAGGAGTACGACATTTCCTTCCATAGAGTGCTTCAAACAGACTCATTTTTATAGAGGATTAGTAGCTGTTATTATAAGAAAATTCAACCAAATGCAAGTAGTCTTCCCATTTTGATGGCCTATCCATCACATACATTCTTAGCATATCCTCCAAAATCCGGTTGGTTCTCTCTATCTGGGGGTGATATGCAGTGCTAAAATTCAGCTTAGTGCCCATGCCCCCAAACAAACCTTTCCAAAAGGCTGCTGTGAACCTGGCATCTCTGTCTGAAACAATCATCTTTGGGACCCCATGTAACCTTATTATCTCTTTAAGGAACACATCTGCTACTTGGGCTATTCCAAAAGTGGACTTTACAGGTATAAAGTGTGCAGCTTTGGTTAAAGTGTCTACTACTACCATAACTGAATCATGCTGGTATTTGGTTCGGGGTAACCCGATTATGAAATCTATAGAAATGGTGTCCCATTTCCATTCTGCAACTGGCAAGGGATTTAATAGACTAGCAGGATTCTGATGTTCAACTTTGACTAGTTGACACTCCATGCATCTAGCTAAATATTCTGATACATATCTTTTCATTCCTAGACAAAACAACTTATTTTTCAAAGTTGTTAACATTTTCTGATATCTCGGATGTCCTGTATATGGTTGTTTGTGATATTCATCTAGGATCTCTCTTTTCAAAGTTTCCACATTGGGGATATACAATCTGTTTTTGTAGCAGATCAGTCCTTTTTTATTTTGCATGTGCTCAGTCATCTCTTTCTTTAGTAGTTTCACCTGTAGGTTCTCATAATGTGGATCCTGGTCTGCTACCTGTTTCACTAGATCTTCTAAATTCAGATTTGCACTATTTCCAATGCTGTTTATGTTTTGACAAGAATTTCTCCTCAGAGCATCAGAAATTTTATTTTCTTTCCCCATGATATTTTTTATGTCCATATCAAATTCACTTAGAAAAGACATCCATCTGGCCTGTCTAGCATTCAAATCAGTTTGGGAAAAGAAATATTTAAGACTAATATGATCAGTCATCAATGTAATTTTTTTCCCAAGAAGATAGTGTCGCCACATCTTCAAGGCATGAATAACTACAGCCAACTCCAAATCATATGCACTATAATTATGTTCATGTGCCTTCAGTTTCCTAGACTCATATGCAATAACTGATTTTTCCTGCAAAAGGACTCCTCCCAACCCCTCTCTACAGGCATCTGTACATACAACAAATTCCTTGTCTGGATCTGCAATTTTCAGTATGGGAGCGATAGTGAGTTTTAATTTTAATTATTCAAAACTGTGTTGACATTTTTCAGTCCACTCAAATTTGACACCCTTCCTTTGTAGGGAGGTTATGGGATATGTTATGGCAGAAAATCTTTCTACAAATCTACGATAATAACCTGCAATTCCCATGAAATATCTCACTGTTGAAACATCAGTCGGCACAGGACATTCCTTAATAGCCTTTATCTTTTCAGGTTCAACAGTCAACCCTTGTTCAGAAATGATGTGGCCCAAGTATTGGATCTTGTCCTTATAAAATTCATATTTGCTGAATTTAGCATATAGCTGGTTTTCTTTCAAAGTTTGCAGCACTATTCTCAAGTGCTCTTTGTGCTCCTCCTCATTTTTGGAATAAACTAAAATATCGTCTATGAACACTAGTACGAATTTATCCAAGTACTTGTTTAACACACTGTTCATTAAGCACATAAAGGTGGTAGGGGAATTTGTCAAACTGAAAGGTAGGACTACAAATTCATAGTGCCCATACCTGGTTCAAAAAGTTGTTTTGATAATGTCTTCCTCCTTCATTCGGAGCTGGTGATAACCAGTCCTTAAATCAATCTTAGAAAATATTGAAGCTCCTCTCACCTGATCAAAAAGATCATCAATTCGAGGCAAAGGGTATCTGTTTTTTATTGTCAAATTATTCAGCTGACGATAATCAATGCACATTCTAAAGGTTCCATCCTTCTTTTTCACGAACAGCACCGGTGCTCCCCAAGGAGACACACTCGGTCTAATATAACCCTTATCTAGCAATTCTTGTAGTTGCATTTTCAGTTCCATAAGTTCAGGGGGACTCATTCTATAACGGGCTCGGGAAACAGGTGTTGCTCCTGGCACCAAATCGATTGAAAATTAAACATCTCTTTGGGGGGCGAAGATGAGGGATCTCGTCTGGAAAAACTTCCTTAAACTCCCTCACCACTGGAAGAATATCCATCAGATTTGTTTCAGGTTGCTGTTTTATTTCTTCAACATGTACTACATAAACTTGATATCCTTTCCTAGCTGTTTTTTTTAATTGCAGCGCTGATATTTGTCTTACACAGATGGGTTTTGGTTCTCCTTTGAGAATAAAAGGTTTTCCCTCTTCATCTACACAATGCAGGGTCTTATCCCAGTAATTCATCATGGCCTTTTTCTTTTCCAGCCAGTCCATTCCTATCAGCAAGTCATATGAACCTAAGGGCAGCATGTTTAATTTAATTCTGTTTGAAAATCATTTAATTTGATTGCTGTTTGAGGTAACTTATGAGTTACTTTCCTCTTGGTGCCAGTGGCTAACTGGACCAACCAAGACTGCTGGAATTTTTCAGTTTTAAGATTGCATTTTTCTACCACTTGTGGACTAATGTAACTCAAAGAAGCACCCAGATCAATTAAAACAGTAACAGATTGGTCAGCAATCTTACCTTCCATCTCAACCATGGTAGCTTGATGTTCTGCTTGTCGATTTTCCAAGGCTGCACTGATAGTAGCTATTTTTCTTGCTATGTCATTTACTTTGGTCGCTTCTCGATCTCTCATAATCATCTAAATGTTTCGGTGGGGACAATCCCTTAAGAGATGAGGTTCTCCACAGCCCCAATCAGAGGCTCCCTCATTTTAACTGTGCCTTCCTTCTTGTTTTCTCCATCTAATTGTTTGGAACCAACTTGGGACTGAGCTGTTTGGCTTTCTTTTGGTTTATTAAATTTTTTTCTCTGATGATCCTTACCAAAATTCTTCAAATAAGCTGGTTTATGTTTCTTCCCTTTGAACTCACCCTTGTTTACGCAGCTTTTTCCATGCTCACTTTTTCCCTTAAACTGCTGGTAGCACAATCTAGCTTTTATAACAGCTTCGTCCATAGTTTTTGGATTATCAAACTCAATCTTCTCTTTATACATAGCAGGAAAATAGTTCAAAAACCTTTGTACCTTTGCCTTTTCTTCTCGAATATATGGGACATATCTCAACAGATTTGTAAATTTGGTGACAAACTCATCGATAGTGAGCTATCCTAGTCTGATTTCATGAAATTCCTTTTCTTTATCATCATAATAGCGTTCATTTAAATAGCAGTTTTTAAACTTAACCTGGAAATCTTCCCACGTAACTGTCTTTTCATCAATGGCATGCACCATTTTCGTCTCCTCCCACCACGAGGTAGCCTTACCTTGTAGCTGGTAGATAGCTAATCTGGCTTTCAAATTTCTTTCATATTCATAAACTTGGAGATATTTAATCATGTTCAAGAACCAGGCTTCAGCATCTTCCTCCTTCTTCCCATCATAGGAGGGAGGTTTGATCTTTCGGAATTCCCCCTGTAATTCCTTTTTCTGTTTATACTGATGCCTAACAGCATCATCTTCCTCAAACTCATCATGTTTCCTCTTTCTGGAACCTTCACTCTCTTGGTTGTTCCGCGAGGTTAATTCTCTGATGAGCCTTTCCTTCTCCTCACTGGCTAGTGACAATCTGTCATTCTGGCTTCTCATCTTAGCCATTTCTCGTTGCAAACTGTGCAACATAGCCATCACTGGAGCGTTGGGATCTGGTGTATTATCGTCATCACGCAGATCCACATAAATTTCGTCACCTTCTGCCATTCCACTTTTCTGTTTCAGCACCACACTGTACGCTAAATAACACATATCAGTGATAACAATTTTTTTTTTCCAACAATAAATAATTTCTACAGTAAGTACATAGCAACAGTGAGTACCACAAAATAACCCAGTTTATGTAACATGGGCTCTGATACCATTTTTAATGTCTCCTCTTAACCTATTTAAAAAAAAAAATTCCATAATATAATTCAGTGCTGCTAGTTGTCACCGTCATTTAGATACACAATTGAATTTTCCATCCTTCTGAAATTCTATTGTATAGAGTTTACTATTTTCACATATGTATCTGGGATCATTATTTCAACTTTGATTTACTCCTCCCGTAAGGTTTGTGGGGACTTATATTGTACATATATACATGTATATCAATATCTCTACTGTACATACCCTGTTGGAAATGTTATCATTGATGGAAAAGGAAATGCCAAAGGAGGAGAAAAAAAGCAACAAGGCAGCAGAGAGGTAGCAGAGGCAGCAAAAAGAGAAGCAAGCAGAAGTATCAGTCAAGGAGCAGAGACAATCAGTTAATTGAAGCAGAGTTTTCCAAAAGACAGAGTAGATTGTAGAATGTCTGAAAGGATCTGTCCTCTAAGAAGAAAGCCGAACTGTGAGTCAGATCTTCAAATTTTGTGAACATTGTAAACCCCGTTAAAAAAGGTAGAGTTATAATTCTGTGCACGATCGAGCAAACTGATATGGGTTCATAAATAACGGTTTATATATGTATCAAGATTTGATGTGCTCCAAAATGAATTGATTGCATACGGTGTCATTCGATTCTACTCTAAGTATAGAGCATTTTGAGTTGGACGAGAATGTGCGATAGTTAAAATACACCAAGTCGAGTTCTATGAACTCACCGTTGAAAAAGAAGGCGATGAATATTTACAGCATGATGGAATATGAATGCAGTGAGGATGTAAAGGACTAGAACCTCGAAGCGGAATAGTTATATATAACAAAAGGAAGCAAAGGAGGCAGCGCTGAAGTAGAAACAGGCAAAAGACAGCAGAACAGAGACAGACAAAAGAAAAAGTAAGTAGGGCAAAGGAGACAGGCGGAAGAACACTGCTAAAGTGTAACAGTCGAATATGAAGGCAGTAAAACGGTCGAGCAGCGCTGAAGCAGAAACAGGCAAAGGAGATGGTCGGAAGAACACTGCTAAAGCATAACAGTCAAATACATAGGCATAGTGAAACAGTCGAGCAGTGGAGGCAGAAGCAGCGAATATGGAGGCATTGAAACGGTCGAGCAGTGGAGACAGAGGCAACAAATATAGAGGCAGTGAAGCGGTCGAGCGGCAGAGGCACATAAATTCCAGAAATCTTAACCCAAGCGGCATGCATATATATATATATATACATAAACACAATTCTGAGAATCGCTACCTCAGCCGGATATATATATATATATATAAACACAAATTCCGGGAATCGTATAACCCAGCAGCAAAATATACGTATAAATCTCATTCCAGGAATCGTTACCCATGCTGGAGTACATATGCAGCGCATTACATATATGTGCAGCGCATCATATAAACAAAGGTCAAAGCATAAATATATATAAGTGGAGCGTTGTATAAACAGATAACCAAAGTACAAAGTACCATAAGGTGGGACCAAATCGCAATCGGAGTTAAAGCGAGCATGGGAACAGGAAAATACATGTTGTGATTGCGATTGAAGTTCGGACCCGATGGGTCTATAAATCATGTTGAATATGGGTTTGAGTTCAAGTTCCAATCGCATCGGCACATTTGAATGAATAGTGACCAATCACAATCGGAGTTAAAGCGAGTATCGGAACAGGCAAATACATGTTACGATTGCGATTGAAATTCTGGACCTGATGGGTCTATAAGTTATGAATTCATATGTTTGAGTTACATTCTAATCAAATCGGCACTAGTCAATCGCATCGGAGTGAAAGTGTGGCAGCGGAGCTTTACAATGCGATTTTGATTGTGATTAATCACAATCAGACGTAATCAAGAGTGATACATCACATCGAAGGCAGCTCATCGCATCGGCAGATAGACAAAGATCGGCAAGTGGGCCCGAAATGGTGTTTCTTATGTTAAATGAGTCTATTATTAAATCACCTAAAGTTACATAAGAAAGGGTTTTATTATTGATAGTTCATGATAAGGATTGTGAATACTGTGTTATTAAAAAGGTGTTATAAACGTCGAGAGTTGTTTTATGTAACGGTTGCAATTGTATTGAAATATGCCGCATGGTCTATGGACCCACGGGCCTCGGCTTAAGGTGCAGGGTGATTATTAATACACAATGATTGTTGTGGTGTATGTATGTTCCGCTTTCGGAACTCGCCACATCAACAAGACACTTGCTGTGTGTAAAGGGCTGTAATTTACCCAAACTTAACGCTAGCTGTTACATATTTACATAAAACACACTGATATAAAAGGCACAGTTACACGTATGCAACAGTTACACCACAATAGAGGACAGAAAAGAAAACATAGCTGAAAAGAGATAAAACACAGTCAAAGAAAAGACAAAGACACAGTCAAAGAAAAGACAAAAGCACAGCGAGCCAAAAGACTAAATGAGTTGAGCTGGAGTTCGCATTGTAATTTGAATGTAAATGTTTTAATTGATTTTTATTGTTTGTGATGCATTGGCAAGTCTCCGGAAGAGAAAAAATATCCCACTGTAATATTAAAATAAGCACCTACAGTTACATTCCTCTAAGTGAGCTGAAAAGAGATGAGAAGGCAGAAGGAAAAGAGACACGGCTGTCCATTTTGAATTCCCAGTAGAATACAAACAGTCATGAAGCTATTTTGTACAAAACAGGGTAATATCCAAAGGGAGAGGGTTGATGAAAACATAATGAGAAAAGGAGAGAGTATGCAGCAGAATTGAAGAAAGTTGAAGAAAATAAGAAAGCTGCAAGAGGTCAGAGAGTGTGAATATAGAGAATGCAGAGTATGAAGAATTGAGGAGAAAAGACATGAAGAAGGAGGAGTTGAGCAGAGAAGAAGGAGGGGCTGAGCAGAGATGATGCAGGGCTGATATGAGGACTGATGAATAGCAGAAGAGAAGATACAGAACAGAGCTGATATCCAAGGTAAATCAGCAAGTGTTTTTCTTTTGAAAGAGTAAGGAAGTTGGAGCTTCCCTATCAAGTTGTAGCTTGATAGATGTCAGTTGTAGCTGACTGAGGTAGGATCCTCCTGTAGGTTGGTTCCTGCAGAAAATACATGGAAATTGGTGCTTCCACATCAAGTTGTAACTTGATAAAATGTCAGTTGTAGCTGACTAAGGTTGGAGCCTCTGGTAGGTTGGTGCCTGCAGAAAATTGATGGGAGTTGGAGCTTCGTTGCAAGTTGTAGCTTGCAAAATTGAGGTAGGAGCCTCCTGTAGGTTGGTGCCTACAGAAAATCAGTGGTGAGAGGGAGTTGGAGATTGCCTTTGCATCACAACAATAATAAGATGTGGTTTTATCCCTTTATGGGTTTCCACTTATATCTGGTGTCTCTGTGTATAATGTCTATGTGTTGATGTGGTTTATCTAATCTGCTTAATACATGTTGCTTGCATATTAAGACTGTTCTTACATTAACAAATTTTGCTTGATACTTGTTGTTCACAAATTAAGATTTCTCACATATTAATTTGACCATGAAATGAAGGTGTAAATAAGATTTAAGGGAAA